>PVKA01013098.1:18620-42983 GCA_004027165.1 Ctenomys sociabilis
GTCAAAAAAAAAAAAAAAAGAAAAAAAGAAAAAAGAAATATTCTGTGTTAAATGACGTGTGGTTAGTACCCTCCACATCTTTTCCACCCCAGGCCCTGGAAATGTAAATGAAACCCTGTGTCAGTATCAGATGGCTCAAGAACCCACGTCTTTGCAGTCACAGCAACCAGGTGCTCCTGAAGGCAGGACTGCCGTGCAGCTGTCCCCATCAATTCACCTGAGCAGCAGGCAGTGCTGGCTTGTGTGTCCAGCCCGGTAATACTGGGGAGGGGACAAAATGATCTACTGTACTTTCAGAGAGACATTTCCCCGGCCCGTGGTTCTGCCCTAATGCCTCTGAGCCCTTCCAGTTGCTGGCAGGTTGGCAGGGGTCACTTTCCATCTACACTAGAACCTGGCAAGCTTTCTTGCCCTGAGCTGGATAGTAAACATTTTTGCCTTTCTGGGTCATACAGTCTTGATTGCAACCTTCCAACTCTGCAATTGTAGCAGCAACAGCCGCAGGCCACGTATAAATGATGTGTATGTGTGCTGCAATAAACTTGATTTACGAAAACAAGCAGACGAGCAGATTTGAAGCAAGGGTTGTAGCTGCAGACCCTTGATCTAGACCCTAAAGCAGCTTGTCTGTACCTAAAGTTTAATAAAATTTCCCATGAACAGTCTGTTTAGTTTCTAATGCCCAGTCCTATTTATAGGAGCCACTGAGAGATTCATAGTTTGATGGTATCATCGGAGACGATGGAAATCTGGGGAGGCCTCCCCAAAAGAGGGCACCCCTGGGATTATATCTCAACCCCCTCCCTTTCCTCCTCTTTCTGCTCTTCTTTTTCCTCTTCCTCCTTCAACCATTCAGAGGACATAAATAGAAAATTAGAAAACAAATGAGTGACAGATAAAGTGTCCACTGCACCATTAGTTTTCAAACTGCAATTTGCCATTCACGGATAAGTCCTGAAATGGATTTGGTGCACCATGATACATACTTTTTTAAAATAGTGCAGAACAGACTGGAAAATAAATTCCAGATAGTAGGGCTTCTTATAGTATTACTTGGTGAACTTTTGTTTCAATTTTACAAACAAATCTATATCTATCTATCTATCTGTCTGTCTGTCTGTCTGTCTGTCTATCTATCTTATCTATCTATCATTTATCTATCTTATCTATGTATCTTCCTATGTATCTATTATCCATCTATCATCTATGTATGTATGTATTTATCATCTATGAATCTATCTACTCTACCTATTTATCATCTATCTATCTATCATCTGTCTATCTATGCATGCCTACTTATTACTCAATCATGATATAACATGTTTATTGCTGTGGGTTATGATTTAAAAAGCATAAGAACTTCTAGCCTATACTCTGAGCTCCTGGGTCTCCTCTGTGAGAAACACTTTTTCTTTCACACAGGGCTAAGCACCATAGCCCCTCTTCTTATGGAACTCCAAGTCATTGGGAAAATCTGATACACAGTTAAAACAGAGAGAGGATTGTGAGAATAGGCTTTGGGTACCAGAAGGGAGGGTGCAGAAAAGAGTGGCATTTGCTCTGGGTCTTGCAGGCTGAATAAGGGTATGTTTGGCAACCAGAAAGGAAAGGGCAATCTGGGAACAACGAGTACGAGGTATGAAATGACTTCTTCTGATAGCAGACTACCCGCAGGTTTGTTCTGTGAGGGAAGCCGGGACCTAAGCAAACATTTGGCTTCTGATTTTTCATTTGCTTTTCCTGAAATCAAACAGACCAACCAAGTCATGAGCAAACATGGACCAGGGGGTCACACTGGTCCTAACTTGTATATCTCTTTGACTGCTGACCCAGTGTGACTTTTTGCAGGTTCCCTTTCTCGGGATGTGTGTGACAGTCTCCTGCTGAGCAAATGCTGAGGATGCAGGGAGCTGCAGTCCTCGGGTAATATCCTAGGGAAAAGAAAGCTATTAAAAAGATTGTTAACCCATTTGGTGTCATGTAGCCCAGCGTCGGTAATTCCCATCATCTGGCTGTCAAGAGTAATAAAAGGAGATGCCCATGATATGACTTACTAGGTTGAGCTTTAAAAGCTGTGACTGCCCCCTCTAATTTTAACTTCAGCCAATTCTGAATGAGAAGCAACCACTGAATTTTATGAAGGATGGGGGGGGGTGGGGAGAAAGCACATGGAAAGGATGGAGGGAGAGGAAATTCAATTGCTGGGAGAGCACCCTTCTGCTTTTTGCAGGCTCAGGACCCCTCTGGAACGTGGGTAACAATCATCTCTCAGGACCAGGTTGAGACCAAACGAGATACCTGTGAGGGCATTTTTATATCCTGTTATGCAATAGAATATATATTATAGAATTTCAATATTATTGACCTCTTCTAGAACAGATATGTGCCACACACTGACTGCTTGCTCATTACATTTCTTAATGAGCTAAGTTGAAATTAAAAATCTGCCTCACATCTGCTTGCTTGATGTCTGAGACAGCACCCCTCCCTTTGGTCCCGAGCCACTGCCACTGCTACTTCATTCAAAAAGTGTCTATATACTACATTTCTGTTGTGGCTGGGCACTGAGCTTGAGTGTCAAGGATGGGACACTGCAAATGCCACAGATGCTGGCCCTTGAATCTTGCCTCTCCCTGAGATGGGCCAGAAAGCCATTCACTCCTGCAGACCCAAGAAAGGCACTCAGACCAGCCATTCAGGGGCTCTTTGCATTTTCTGACAGGCAAAAATTAAACCTTTCTCATGGTGGTAAATTCTTCCTACTTAGTATAACTCAGCCCACCACCACCACCACTTCTACCTCCACTTCTGCTTCTATCTCTACCTAAACATTCACCAGCACCCCCATCTCTACCACCAGCACCTCCGTCACCTCCACATCCACCTAAACATCCACTTTCAGCACCAGCAGCACCAACACCACTACCAACAAGAATACATCAAAGACCAACTCCGCCTCCACCAACACCACCAACTCCACCTCCACCAACACCGCCACCACCAACTCCGCTTCCACCAGCACCACCTCCACCTCTGCCACTGCCGCCATTACAACCTCTACCTCCACTTCCACCACGACCACCACCACTACCTCCACCTCTAGCACCTCTCCCACCTCTGCTCCGCCATTGCCTTCTCCTCCCCCTCCATCCCCATCTCCGCCACCTCCACCTCCACCTCCACCTCATTACTACCATCATTATCATCATCATCGATAATGTGTTTGAAGAATATAGGAAAGACAAATCCCATGGTAAGTGGAATCACTGGGACTTTCTGCTTCATCTTTTCCAATGGAAAAAGTGATTTCTACTTTCAGGCCCTCACTTCCCTCTTTTTTCCTCTTTTCTGGCCACATTGTGCTCAAATCGAGTGAAAATGCTTTCCTTGACCCTCCTGTTACCAGCAGAGGGCACACGTGGCCCTTGCTGAAGGCCTCCGTGTCCTTTTACAAAAGAGGGAATTTAAATTAAGATAAACTTTCTGAAGCAAGGAGCCTCTCTCCTCAGTGTCTCCTTTTGTGCTCTACCTGCTAGGGAAAGGGGAAAGGGAGCTCAGCACACTTTCCCTCTAACAAAAAAAACATGTATAATTATTTTTATAGATAGATACATTAAAAATTTTCCCTTTTCAGTCTATACACAAAATGCAAATTTTAGTAAAGCATACAGAAGCTCTTGGCCAGATTAGCATGAGAATGTTAAGTATTAGATTATGCAGTTAACTCACCATCACCTTCTATTTCCTGTTTATTCAAGAAAGGAAAAGAAGTTTTTGTGCTTTTTTAAGCCCTGGTTTTTAAATATTTTTTGAAAAAAAAGAAAGAAAAAGAAGTTCCTTTATGCCTATGGTTGCTGACCAAACCATTATGATCAGAACTTCAATTTGTACTATAATAGTGTCTGATGAATTCAAGGGAGGAGTTGAGGTTGGATTTCTTGGAGTTAATACTGCTTTTATTCTGACTTCCGCGTTGAAAACCAGGAAATAATTTATTTCCGCCTAAGTTCTTTTCTCTCTTTTCAGAGAAATGCCCTAGGCATGTAAACAAAAGGGAAATGGAAGAATTGCCCTCCCTATTAGGCTGTTTGTAATCACCTGACTGTGCTATACTGTCCCAAGAGCAGGGGCAGGACATAGCAGGGGCAGGAAGGACTTTATAGAAGGAAGGCAAGCTGTGAGCTATTGCCCCTGACCACCCAAGGGTCACTTTCTGTCTCCTTCTACCACCCTCCCAAGCTTGTTTGCTAGATTCTATGGAAGTGCAACCTTTTCTCTAGCAGATTCTATTATCACAAGTTAAGATTTACAAGATTAAGAGTTAAAACCTTTTTATCGGTGAAAACATAAAGACCGAGAGCAGAAACCAGCAACTCGGCCCTTGTGGCCCTTCTGTTGCTCCATGCCCACTGTGAAGTGGAGGCTGAATTACGCCTCAAGGGTTCAAGGGTCTACGATTTATGAATTAGTGAACCATAGTTCTTGAAATGGAATTCTGAGCCAAGGACCACCTGCGTTAATCCTGTCATTTAAGATTCGAGTGACATGGATCCAAATGCCCAGCATTTACACAGCCCATAATTTCTCTCATCTTTCAGAGAATCCGAGGGCAGTGACTTCTAACTCCCTCGGTGACCTCTATGTGGGAGCTCCGGGTGCTCTTGGATTCCAGTGTGGGAATGGTCTCACCATGGGCAGACGAGGTCCTTCTCTGCTCTCCTGGCGGTGCACTGCGCAGGCGCAGCCTGATCTCTTCACTCTGTGGTTCCACGGACTGGAATGTCGGCCTTGATCTTCACTGAAGCCTCCAAATAACAGGACGATTCGCTTTGCAGAACCAGAAAAGCTTAAGCATGGCATCTGTATGGATAATGGTTCTCTGGAGGAGCAGGACCAGTGGGGACATGTGTATGAGTATTTATCAGATTGGCTCCATTACTATTACGGACTATTGGAGTACATTGGGTTATTTTGCTGAATTTATGCATCTACAATATTTAAATGGCAATGGAATATCCATCTCTGACAAAACTAACCAAAAAAGGGGGATACAAATGAAGGACCATTTTATATCTGTATATTCAAAATAGTTGGGATAGATGTACAGCTACTTTCTCTTAACTCAATGAGAAGAATGATTTGCTCTAATAGTGTTTGTGAACAGGATATCATGTCTGCATCTTGTACTATGAATAACCACTACAAAGACAACAATATGCAATGTATTAATTATTGAAACTGTCCTATTAATTGGTTTTGAAACTGTCTCATTGCTATTCATTTCTCAATAAAATTAATAAAAAAAAATAGATTGGCTCACATGCCAGAGGCTGACCCATGACCCCAGGGCAATCTATAGGCTGGAGAGCCAAGACTGAAATAACTGTGCAAACCATGCAACTGGAAGCCTCAGAATAAGAGGGCCACCTAGCACAGTGCTGGCCCGGCAGCGAAGGCCTAGAGGCTTCCTGGAGAGTCAGTGGTGTGCGCCTGTATCGAGAGCCTGAGCAGTCCGGAGTCAGAGACACAGGTGTTGGCAGCAGGCAAAAGATAAGCAAAACAACCAACAACAGCAATGCAAGCCACCACTCCGGAAGAACTGAGCACGCTCATGAGCACATGCATGCCTACCTTCCCTCCGCCTCTTCATTGTGTCAAGCTCCCCAGCCTGGAGGGCAGTGCAACCCACTTTTAGGGATTGACAGTTCAGTTCCTTTGACACTGGGACCCACATGCCAGTCATCTCTGACAAAGCCTCACAAATACACCCAGAAGTGTGTTTTTACCAATCTGTAGGCATTTGCCAATCCAGTCAAGTTGACAACCAAGATTAATCATCACAAATCCACCCCCTGTAGTCTTGGTGCTCAAATACATCTCCTTAACCCACACGTAATTTCCAAAGAAAGGAAACAAGGTCATAATTCCCCCTCATACGATATGACTGTTCGGTGCACAACCAAGTCCTAATTCCTTCCTCCGAAGAGAAGGTGAAGTTTTGAGTGCTGCGTTGCCTTGCTTCACTGGCTGGGAATTCATTGTCCAGTGACGTGGATTCCTCCAGCAGCCTGCACCATGTTGCTGTGCTGCCTGTTCCCCAACCCTGTCCCCATCATTTTTTTCCCCAGATGGGATCCAGGGCTAATCCCCAAAGTGGAGCTGGTCAAGTGACTCAAATCCCCCAGGGGCAGCTTGCAAGTTTGCTGACTTCTGTCGCTGAAAGTTAATTTTCAAGACTTATCAGTAAGAGGCATAGGGGGTTTGTTAGGCAGAATTATAAAAAACACACTCAAAGAAATAATTTTGGCATCACAGGTAGGAGCTGGGTATTTATTGGACCTGGGTGTGTCCCTCAAATGGACTGTGTAGGGTGTGTACTCTAGTGTCTGTCAGCCTACCCATTTAGTGGAATGCATTACAATGCAAACCCTGTCCGTGTATCTGACACTGAGATATCTCATTCACTGAGTGGTGGTAGCAGGAAGCAGTGCCGCCTACAGGGGAAAAACGCAGGCCCAGAGCCCAGCTGACTAGCTCACTGTCTTTGTGACCCTCAGGAAATTTTCCTGGGAGGGAAAATGCTTGAATGACTTTTGTGTCCAAAAGCTGCAGTTCTTCCTGAAAGTTCAATACTACAAGTAATGGTTGTTCTTCTCTCTTTTATTTTATTTTATTTTTTTGTTATTGTTATTGTTACTTTTGAGACAGGGTCTTGCTTTCTAGTGCAGACTGGCCTTGAATTCACTACATACCCCAGGCTGGCCTTGAACTCTCAGAGGTCCTCCTGCCTCAGCCTCCCAAGTGCTGGGATTATAGGAAGTACCACTGCACCCAGTTTCTCCTCTTCTATCTCACCTCACTTTTACTTCTATCTTCAAAGCCAGGCCATGCCCTCTAAGTGCTTTACTTCTCTCAGGGCATCAAGGTGTTTTCCTTGAAGGAAATTAGAGAATTAGCAAAGCATGCTGGGAAAGGCCTAATAGTATCAGCAATCTGGGTGACTGAGACAGGAAGACTGAGAGTTGAAATCCAGGCTGTGCTACATGGTGAGTTCAAGGCTAGCCTGGACCATGTGGCAAGACCCTGTCTCAAGAAATTACAATAGTGGGGTATGTGGTATACCCCTGTAAGCAGCCCCAGCACTCAGGAGGCTGACCCAACAGGATCATCATCTTGAGTTTGAGGCCATCCTGGATCATATAGTGAAACTCCATCAAAGAAATAAAAAAGAAAAGAAAAAAGTTAAAATAAAGTAAAATAGAATAGAATTCAGTTTATTTACCTACTGAAGAGCTTAGGCTCTGAGCTTCCTAACACCCAAAATAAAGAGGAAAGTCTCAGCCACAGGGTTCATCACATTCATAAATTTGCTCAACATCGGCCCAGCTTTTCCCTGAAAATTCCCACAGCTCATGGATGGAGGGCATTGTGTATGTGCCACTTTCACCTGTCCCTATTGGATGAGCTCAGCTAGTGACTTTAACTTGACTTTTTTCAAGTCTAAGTCCTTTAGAAGAGCATTCTGAATTCCTGTAGACAAAAATAAACTTTCTTAAGTGGCAGGGATGGTTCTCAGAGCCGCCTAGACAGAGACACAAGACAGGCAGGCTCCCTGAGCTCCTCTAGCCCACAGACAAGGTGGGCACAGGTGAGCAGTGGCTGGCATTAGTGCGTAACCTGGTGTCTCTTGGGAAAGCCAGAGCGTCTAGAACGGTGTGTCTTGAAGAGCTGACAAAGGCTCCTTCAGGAAGTGCTGAAGTAAGATGAAGTATGAAGAAGTAAGATGGCTTGTTTGAGGATAAGAGTGAGAAACAAAGCCCAGACAGACAAGTATATACAGAAAAGCCTGGAGACTGAGGGATGGTACACAGGGCTGTGTAGATCACGTGGTCACACCAGGACTCTTCTCTGGCCCAGGACAACAGCCCCAGCAGCTCTGGCTCACGGCTGCTTCTTCTCAAGAGAATTGTCCTGAGCTGATTGGAGCCCACCACACCCAAGAGGTAGCAGCTACTCCCCTTCCCTGCAAAGAGCAGTCCACGGTAACCAGCTGACTTCTCCAAGGACTCAGTAGGCTTGTTGTCACTCAAGAACAACGATTGTCATTGCAGTTCATGTTCCTGTGTCTCCTTCCTCAGGGACCAGGCCAGTGCTCGAGTTCACTCATGACCACTTCTTTGCTCAGCCTTTCCTGCCCCTGCTGCTCAGCTTCCCCAAAGAGCTCCTCTTGAATTCCTGTTCTGGGGAACCCAATCTAAAGACAGCACTACATTAGCACCAAATGAATCATGACATTTGGGGGCACATCCTCTCTAAAGCAATCTCTTTGGATTATTATTATTGGGAATAATAATCCAAAATTCTCTCTGCTTTGACAACATACAGGTAGAGTAACACATCATTTAAGAGTACAGTTTTTGATCTCCTGGGATATAAGGACAGGCACACCCTGGAACACAATCATCAACATCGCAACTCTTGGAAATTAATACACTGTATGTCAAATAGAGTTGCTTTCTGCTTATGACAATATTTTGAGTCTGATTAGTGTGCATCAGTGACTACATCAGCTATGGAGGTGCTGACAAATTAAGTTGGTGAACCTATAAGATAAGACTTTGAATCAAAACACTGACACTCTGAAGCTTAGTGAAATGGCACAATGTTTTTCAGGCTCCTTTTGTCCGTTAGAGATCAAGGTGAATGATCTTCCCTAATGGATCAGAATGGGTGGGGGACCTTGAAGGGTGAACAGAAAGAGTTCTGAAGAGACCCGCTGTGAGGCAGAAAGCAATGCACCTCCTCACCAATGCAATGTGCTTTTTAGTTTCTTGCTCCCAGGCAGTAAACATAATCCATGAATTAAAGATAATTAGTGTCCTTCTAGAAAATGCAACTGTAATTACAGACATTTAAGTGCACTTAGTGCATTTGAGAAGAATCAACTCTTTCACAGTTCACAGAGGGTCCTACTGGCTGGAAAGCAAACCCAGGACCCTTAGTAGCTTGACAATTATCAGAAGAGGATAAGGTGGAAGGAAAGCTGCCACCCAGGGAATAGTAAGGCCCCCATAGTGGAGGATGGAGCATGCCACCTTAAATGTAATGAAGAGCACCCCCAAGTCACAGGGAGATGAGCTGAATGCTGGGGTCCCATGGAGTGGACCTGTTCACTCCACATTTCTAGGACTCACAAGCTTCTAGTAGGTGTCAGGCACTAAGCACTGGGGAAATAAACAGTAAATTAGGTGCACATTGTCCTTGTCCTTGCAGAGCTGGCGACTGATGTGGGCTGAATGTTTGTTTCTCCACAAATTGCTATATTGAAAACTAACCTCCAATATGATGATATGAGAAGGAGAGGTCTTCAGGAGGAGAGGTCTTCAGGAGGAAATTAGATCACGAAGTGGAGCATACACAAGTGGGATCAAGAGCTGAGGCTCGCACTCTGCTTCCTGCCATGTAAGTCATGAGAAGACATCCATTAACCAACAGGAAGAGAGGCCCTGCAGTTGCTGGATCCTCTGGCAACTTCGTGTTGGGCCTCCCGGCCTCAGAACTGACAGAGGCAAGTGCGTAGGCCAGGCCAGTCCAGCAGACTGGGGCAGTGAGGATGGGCAGTTAGCTAAGAAGAAATGATCCACTGTAGAAACTGCCATGGTTCTGACTTCCTGAGTAGAGTGACTTTTAACCTGAGACTCTGTGGGTAAACAGTTAGAAAGGAAGTAGTAGGTGGGGAGTAGGAAAAAACATATTCTGGGTAAAGCACGAAAGAGATTTGGAGGCAAAAGAGAAGAAGCCATCCAATTTTAAGAACCAGGAAGTTCTTCCTTTGTGGCTGGGTCTGCAGGATCTGAGGGAGGACTGGCTAGAGACGGACTAGAGAGAGAAACAGAGGCTAAGCCGAAGGCATTTGCGATTCACTCTGACAGGTCCTTGAGGGTATTAGTTAAAGCAAAAACAAAATACAATCTTGAAAAACATAGAAACTTCTGAGATCCTTCAGTGTCTCCACAGAAGGAACCCACAGGTCCTTTGGATTCCTTAGTCTACCAGGTATTTGAAAAAAAAAAAATGTTTAGTTTTACTAAAGGCTTTTGCTTCCCAGTTGTGTTGGATCCCACTATGATCCTCCCTAAATGCCTGGAATGACTCCCATGGTAACTTGTGTTATGGTTTGTGTCTAGCTGTTCTCCCAAAGCCTCCTGTGCTCATAGGTAGACTTTTCTGAAGTGACTGGAGCATGGGTGTGTGATGTGGTGGCTAGAGTCTTTTAGCAGAGTCCTTGGTGTTGGTACCCACTGTTGGTGAGGGTAGCACCAATTGATAGGCTTATAGCCTGGGTGGCATTCAGAGGAAGACTGGCCAGGCAGGCTTGCTGCTCTTGCTTGCTGCTTTGCTGCTTCCTGCCTGCTCTGCTGTGGGCTGTTTCTCCTGAGCAACTGCCCTCTGCTGTACAACCTTGCCTTGGAGCTAGCTGACCAGGAACTAAAACCTCCAACTGTGAACTGAAATACCCCTCCTCCTCTAACTTTGGGTGTCAGGTATTTTGTCTCAGCAACAAAGATAGCAGTGAAGACAAATGGGATCCAGTCCATCTTTCTCTGGCTTCTTTCTCCAGGGTCAAAAGCAATTGATTTTTGTTGTTTGCAGTAGTTGTGTCTGCGATCACTACAATACTGGATTAGCAGGTGCAGAACCACTTCTCCTATGGAAACTACTCCATTAGCTTCCTGCAAACCTCCAATCACAACATTTTCATTGCATAAAAATATGTGTTCCATGTGTGTTTCTGATACAAGACATATTATTTACTTCCTCTTGTTGATTCTTTAAAGTTGAACTCACACCAGCAGCCTCGTGACTTCTGCTTGAGTGAAGCTTATCTAACACATATGGTATTTTCCTGTGAGGCAGATCACAGCTTCTTGTGCTTTTTTAAGAGCAGAAGGTTTTCTGTTTTGTTTTTTTGAGCCATCATGGGGCATTTTAAAAAGTGAAAAGACCAACCCAAAGCACAAAAATGTGAAAAGCTGGGCACTGAACATGAAAAGAAGAGGTACTTGTTTACATTTTGAGAGCAGCAACAGGAAGGTACAGTGTTGCCTCGCTTGACCTTAGGTAAGATGGGCATTAAACAACTCCAATTTTTCTTTTTTATTTATTTATTTTTTACAACTCCAATTTTTCACTGCTTGGCAGATGGCCCCGAGCAACCACAACAGGGATACAGATATTGATTTTGGGATAATAAATTTTAGTGAGTACACGTATCCACAAATTCAGAATCCCCAAATAATGAACATAACTGTACTTTAGCGTAGCATTTATTACTTTGAATTGAAATTAGTGATTTACATTTTCTTTTCTTTTGCTGGGTCTAATGATTATCCTGTGAACTTTTGGAGGAGTTAACATGCTTTTTTTAAAAATGTATTTAGTACAGGGTCTATAGGATCTATAGGGTCTCACTATGCAGATCAAACTAGTAGTGATTTTCCTGTTTTCAGTTCCCAAACGCTGGGATTATAGGTTCATGCCACCATGCCTAGTCTCAATCATCATTTCAGTGCCCCCCAGGGGTGGGGCTGGCACGGCACACCGAGGATTGAACACTGGCCGCTGAGCTCTACCTAAACAGGTGCTTTAGGCTGCTGAGCTATCTGGCCAGCCTAAGGAGTTAACATAAAGTAAGAAATAATGCCAACAACAAATAGCAGGGAGATACTGTAGGCAGTTTTCCACATTCATCTTTTCATTCAGTGCCCAAAAGAATTCTTTGAATTATGTATTTTTATTATTCCCTCATTGCAGATGGGAGAATTAAGTCTTAACAATGATAGTTAGACTTGTCTATAGTATCATTGTTTGAAAGCCAAGGACAAATCAGAAACCCATGTACTAGAGTTACTGTGCTAGCCTGCCTATAAATTTTAGCCTTCTGAAGATAAACGTCTAGAGGGGGAAATTCATGACTTTTGAATACCCAGGAACTGACCTCTGAAAGTGATGCCTGGCACAGTTGGAAGGGATCCTTCTATGGAGATACAGAGTCAATGAAAGCAGCTTTATACAAAATACTCAACACTCACAAATTAAGGAAGGAAAGGTTTATTTAGCCCACAGTTTGCAAAGGTTTCAGTCCATTATTGGCTGGCCCCATGGTAGGTCAACAGATGTCACAGAGCAGAAACTGTTAATATTGGGCGGAAGGTAGCCAAGAAGGCAAGCAAAGGACAAGACAAGCTTCTTTCTATCCCTTATACTGTACCCGGGCCACCAGGGGTAGGACAGTGCCAAACTGATCAGTGGACTGATTTAGTAATCACCCACCATCAATCCTTGCATTGCACCATGAATCAATCACATGCTGTAGATTCAGTCACCTTTAAAAAAGCCCCGATGACTGCATGAGGCTTTGGGGGGACATCTAGATGCAAACTGTAACACACATGTTCAATTATAGTGCTATCCTGCCTGTGAATTTTAGCTCTTTTAGAGAAATATCTAGTGGGGAAAAGCATGACTTTCAAACACCAGTGAATTGACCTTTGAAAGTAACAGCCAGCACAATTGGAAGGGGTGGCTTCTAGGAAGAAACAGAGTCAATGGGAGTAACTCTTACGTGTGGCCTTCAAACACTGAAGTCACATCAATGTGAGAAAAATAGATGGTCAAACCTATTGTGTGAGAGGAAAGGTTTTCCGCTTGTGGGTGAAGCAAGAAAGATTTGTACAAGGTAATGGCAAGTGAATTATCCAAAAAGGAACTGTTTGTCTGAAGGCGATGCAATAGACAGAGCAGAGAGCCTTGTGGGTGCTCAGCGGTAGCAAAATGACAAAGCTGATACTAGACAGAAAAGCTTGAGACCTAGAGAAGACATGACCTTTCTGTCTCTTTGGAGAAGCAGCCCAGCCTCTCTTAGGTCAGAGTGAGGCGGTATCTCAGCTACCCAGGAACTAGAAGATCACATGTGAGTGAGAGGAGCCCTGTAGGGAAGACTTCTCAGAGGCCAGCCCTATACATTATGTGATCAGAGGGGGGTCTTGGGTGAGGCCAAAGTTTCACCATCGAATTATTTAACATAATCTGGTAGATTCAGCAGGCTGAATATATAGTTAATTGTTGTATGATTTGGGAATAAATGGGCATTACAAATGCATATCACCTTGGGTCGAGGGACATCACATCTTGTCTGCTCTGACAGGAGCTCCTGCCCTTCCTGAAGGAACTGAGAGTCAAAGCTCTGCTTGTTGCCTAGATATTCTGGCTCTGAATATAACTGAAATCAGTTCTCAAAATATACTGTCACCATTCACATTCTGAGCTGTTTACAATCCCCACTTGAGCTCTTTGAGTGGTCATGAGAGATTATGGGGCCAGCTTAGAAGGTCTATAGCTGGAAAGAGATTTGGGAAGTGAGAACAATTTCCATACTTCAGAGTGAGTTGTCAGACCTTTCCAGCTACAGAAAGGCCAAGATCTCTAGAGAAGGGACCACTGCTGCCTTTACACAAATTCTCTACCTGCCAGGGGGAGTGCTTGGCATTTGCCTCAATCCTCCAGTGTAGGAAGAATAAAGACCCTGCTCCACACAGGTTTTCCCTCATGGCCCACCTGCCTGTCACTGCTGTGATGACTGCACCTAGGGGGGACCTCCTCCCCACCCCCAGAATTACTGAAGTCTCTTGGCTTCTTCAAGGGCCATTCCTCTACTCCCTCCCACATTTTAAGAAGGCATCACAGATAGTAACTGTCTTAGAGCAGCCCCAGCACTGGGGGTGAAATCTTCATCTTCAACAGATTTTTCCTTTACCGTAATTTCTATGAGTGAGGCATCATTTCATTCTGCCAAGGCCTTCTGATCATTTGGAAGAGAGTGGATTTGGTTAAAATGATGAAGTGGATGAAATATATTTCCATCAGCTCCGCACTGCCCTGGGCTCCAATTCCATTGAATTGCTGCTCCTGAACTTCTGTTGCCTGCTCCTCTATGTTATTCTGGGCAACAGGGCAATAGGTTCCTTTTACAGTTAGTGGTACTGGCTGGGGAGATAGTTCAGTGACTTAAGCGCCTACCTGGCAAGCACAAGGTCCTGAGTTTGATCCCTGGTACTGCAAACAAACAACAACAACAAAACCAATTGGGGGTACTGTACCTTTGAGATTTCTACTATTAGGAAACAGCACACGAATACGTAACCCAAATATGACTGGGCTCTTTCATGGACCATATCCATCAGTACTCCCTTAAAATGAAACAGAAATCTGACCTCACACACCCTGCCAAGTAACACAGTTCTTGGTTGTGAAGTCACAAAGCAGGACTCTGATAGATTCGCAACTACACAAGGAGCTGGAGAAAGACTTTCTAAAAGTTCCCTTTCTCAGGCTCCATCTACAGTTCCTTTACTCATGACAACAGATGTCTCTCTGTTTTGCCTTCTTCTCTGCCTCAGAGACCTGGCCGTGTTCCGCCCCTCACAGCCCAGCCGCCCTACTGTTTCCCCCTGTGCCTGCCTCCGCACATTTTTGCCTCCATTGCCCCAGGCTCTGCCCCACTTTCTGCCTGATTTTTCTTCTCCAGTTTTGCACTCTACCAGTTTTCCCACTCATCACATAAAGGCCTGACAGTGACACAACAGAAAATGTTAAGGAAGTCAACGTGGGATAAGCAAGCAAAAAGATCACAGTCCCCGTGCTACCTGGCTATCACACTTCCTTTCTTGTGCATCTATACGTGAGAGGGATGGAAAAGTTTCTGTCACCTCAAAATCTATGGTTTCTCAAAGCTTTGCTGATATTACAGCTAGGCGAGTGGAGCAGGGGTTTGCTTTCAGGAAAGTTTTTCCTCATTTTTACCTCACCCAGTGAGCTCTTCCTTATAAGGCTTTGAGCTATTGTTTTATTGTTTTTTCAAATGTGTTTGTTCAGAGTATGGTGTCTTACTCCTCTTCTGGTGTTCTGCCTGGTCTTTTATTCTAAGCTTATTTGGTTAGTAGCAATGTCTTTGTTTGTACTTGGGATTGAACCTCTAGGGCTTTTTCACTGAGCAACAACCCAGGCCTTAATTGATTTGTTGATTTTTTTGAGACTTCTTTTTAGAGAATCACAAGTAAGGCTAGACTTGGCTTATGATCCTTTTGCCTCAGTCTTTCAGAATGCTGGAATTATAATCCCTTCCTGGTTCTTGTTTCAACCTAAGAAGTCTAAACTTAAGACTCCAAAATACATTATTGGAATTCTACCAAGTTAATTCCAATCTACCACTCCCAGAGCAACCCACAATGAAGAAAAAGATACTATGACATATGTATGTATATGAGCCAAGGGGCCCTAAGTCCAGCCATGAAGATGGATTTCTGAAACAAAGACAGCAACCCAGGGCCTGCACCTGTGTTTTATTCAGCCAAGAAGGGGGAGTGGCTTGAGGAAGAGAATTGTGGGAAGTAGGTGTGTACTTCAAGCTGGGCTAGGTAGATGGCCTGCATTTACCTCTGCCATATGCAGAGAGGGTATGCAGAGGGAGTAATTTGCACTGTACTATTGAGATATGTCTAATGTTTCAGGGGTCTGGTGCTTCGGCTCTGATGTGTAATCTTTCAAGCCCCAGGAAATCATAGCTTCTATCTCAAGGCTCAAACTCAGCTGACAGCATGGATCACTGGCTCTTCATCCTGTCTCAACTTGGCTCATATTGGAGAGCAGCAGGTGTGGGTTATCAAGGAAACACACAGCTGTCTTCAAAAATTCCCAGCAGCACCTCAGCTAGACCAGTATACACTGCTTAAGGCCAACTGAAAGGATAAAGAGAAGTCCTGTAGCCAGCTCTGTACATATTAATACAAGGAAACAGGGTCAGGCTCAGCCAAAATGGAGACAATTGCTCTTCTTTCAAGGAGAGCTGCTCAGGTTGTCCTCCACAACAGCCGTCAACTCTACTATGCCCAGGGGTATTAGTACCTTTTAAGATGTATTATGCTAATTCATGTAAGGATGCCTTCAATCCAATTCCTCCTCCTCCTCCTCATTATTATTATTATTATTATATTTTTTATGTATTTAGTACAGGGTCTACAGGGTATCACTACACAGATTGGACTCCTAGTGATCCTCCTGTTTTCAGCCTCCCAATCGCTGGGATTACAGGCACGCACCACCATGCCCAGTCTCAATTGCTGTCTCAGCATGCCCCGGGGGTGGGGCTGGCCTGGCAAGCCAGGCATGGAACACTGGTCCCTGCGTCTGCTTAAGCAGGCTCCTTAATCTGCTGAGCTATCTGGCTGGCCCTCCAATTCCTCCGTAATCTATACTATACTCTGCCACAACCTATCTGACTTCATATTCAATGGTAAATGAACTGTGAATTCCTAACAAGGTATGTGACATATCAAAGGATCTTAAAAGTATTGCTGGTATGAATAAAGAATGAATGAAGAGTTTATAGAATATTGCACTGTATATCTAAATTGAAGTTTTTCTTTCTTTCTTCCTTTCCATCTATCTTTCTTTCTTTTAATTACTTAGTGAAATTTACTATTGCAAGTAAATCAGTATATTCAGCAATTGCTTTTCAGTCTAAGGATTTGCATCTCCCTTGAATTCTTGGAAGCTCTTGTCTATTTTCTCTTCCCGTATTTCCATCCCCTCACTTTATTTTTCTGTATATGAAACACCAATTATACATATGTTGAAAATTCTTGATTGATCTTCTATTTTGCTGTTCTATGTATTTTTCTTATTGCATTTGGGTGATTTGCTATATAACTAGATAAGCTATGCTATGTTGCAAAATGAACTCAGAAATGAAAATGACAATTCACTTCTATCCTTTGTTACAGTTCGACATGGATTAGGGATGATTAGCAGATCCCACTACAAACTATGGCTCAGAAATAGGACTTCCTGTCACCACCTGTGGTGTTCTGACCTGCAAAGAAGATGCACAACTGAGGTGTTTGCTCAGGAGCACAAGATGTACACATTATTCTATTCATGGTGCAGTCATGTGGCCCCATTTTCACTGGAAAGACATCTAGGAAATACAGTTTTGTTATGTGCCAATGAGAGCAAGTGGAATTGGTAAGCATGTAGACAGCCTTTACCATATTTATTTACTTGAGTTGTCCAATATTCTGAGTTTTTACTTTGTGCAGGCTACTATTTAGTGTATCTTAGTGCATTGCTAAGGGTTTTTTTTCAGTACTGGGGATCGAACTCAGGTTGTGCTTGCCAGGCAGGCACTTATATCGCTGAGCTCTCTCTCTAGCCCTCTACTAAGTTTATTAATTTTTTTTGATTATTTTCTTTTTTTGTTAATTTTTGTTTTATTGAAGTACAAATATCCATGAGACAGTTTTAAGATACCTTGACAAGATGGATTTGATAAATTAATACATTGCAAGCTGTTTTCATAATGTTTTGGTATCATAGAAGGTGCATACATGATATTATACTTACAGACATTATTATAGCATATGACTCTTATCATAAGTTTATTATTATTATTATTATTTTTGCAGAACAGGGGATTGAACTCAGGCCCTTGAGCTTGCCAGGGAAGTGCTTATTCCACTGAGCCATCTCCCCGGCCCTTTAAGTTTTTTGAATGTAAAAGTATTTTTAGTACTAGGAATTGAACTTAGGGTCTTATGCACACTAGGTAAATGCCCTAGAGTGGAGTTACTTCCCCAGCCATTTCTACTTTATTTTTAAACTTTTTTTTCCCAACTCAGCCCTCGCTGAGGGTGGGGCTGGCATGGCATGTGATACTGGGGATTGACCTGCCATCCCCTGTGCACCTCGGCAGGCATTTAGGCTGCTGCGTTATCTTGCTGTCCCATATTCTTAACCTTTTCAATCAGGATCTCACTAAGTAGTGCTGGCTGGCATTGGACTCGGCTTCTTCCTGCCTCTGCTGCCTCCGTGGACAGGATTACCAGCATGAGCCACAATGTCAAACTCAATCTTTTTGTTTTCAATTATTTTTGGTTCACTTTTACATACACCTTTTCCCATTTAATGACCTACTGCCAAATTAAGAATGCAATTTCCAGCCAGGCTGGTGGTGCATACCTGTAATACTAACACCCAGGGAGAATGAGGCAGAAGAATCACAAGTTCAAACCCAGGCTGGGTGACTTATCCAGACCCTGTTTCAAATAAAACACAAAACTAAGCTGAACATACAGCTCAGATTGAATGCCTTAGGTTTACTCCCCAGTACGATACCAAAACAAAACAAAAGTTTCATTTACCTCTTAGTGTTCTAAACAATAATGAAATAATGTTAGCAAGTACTTCATTGTTTCTATTTCCAGAAATGTAATTTGTCCTATTTGTTGGGCCTGTCAACTAGCTCTTATTATTATGGATATCATCATGTGCTTTATAATTCTTGTGTGACAACTCATCATCCATAATCAGTTTTCCTCCTGCTTTTTCCTCTTTGCTGGGGTGGCTTTAGGGTTGCCTGAACCTGGTCCCCCAAGATGCCTAGCTCTGAACCAAGTCTTCATATAAGAGTCTGAGTATTTTGTTCCATTTTATAAGGCCAGTTTTTGAATGTGATGCACTGCATAAGGCAAGCTCCAATTTTTATACAAGAGAATTTAAATTAGCACCTGTTCACTTGTGCAGACCTTTGGTTTAGCCCCAGAAGTCAGACAGCAGCTAGATTTTGCCTCCATCCACTCCACAGGAGCTCTTGGGTACTTTTCTGATACAATGATTGAAGATTTGGTCTCCAGAACTTCCAGCTGGCCCCATCTTCTCTAGGATTGCCTGGCTTCTCCACCTGCTTAGTTTTTCAAGCAGAATTAAATATGCCACCATTTATGTTACCAGAGCCTATGACATCAGCATTACCTGTGTGTGGCTCTGTCTTCTGAATTTCAGACTGCAAGCACTTTGAAGGCAGACATTCGCCTTTATGTATCTTGCTGTCCCAGCAAGTACTCGATACTGGAGAAATTAAATTTGAGATGTGTTAGGGCCTCTTGAGAAATTCAATTTTTACTGTAGCCCAGAAATGATTCTCCAATAGAATAACATGATTTTTGTGGAAGATAATTTACAGACATAACCAAAAGGCATGTGTTTGGACTCTGTAAATGAGGTTCTGATCTGCCTGTTTGTATGCTAACTTGTGCGAGGCCTTTTATGTGCTCTCATTTTGCTCTTTGAAGATATAATTGCCTCTTGGTTCCATATTTCTATCGCTCATTACGTTGTTCCATACCATTTCATTCTGAAAATAAAACAAAATAGGATATTTAAAATTAATGATGTGAGGAACGGCTTTTTTTCCTTTCCCTCTACCTCTAGGCAGAATTAGCAAACGGCTTGAACACCAGCCATTCTTTTCATTGGAAGCATCTGGGTTTCATTAGAGTAAGAAAAATCACTGATTAAAAAGGGAGTGGCCTCGGTCCTTCCTTGTGAAGCACCGCGGAGGTGCTGTGCTGCTCCTATTGCCTTTCCCCAAAGCCGGCAAGGTCGTGCGAAAGGTCGCGGTTGCTACTTCCAGTTCAACACAAGGTGAAATGTTGCAGGCCTTGAGGGTTTTATGCACACAGTTTGGACATTCTTGGTATAGGGATAGTTTCATTAGCTTCATTTTTTGTTTTTGTTTTTGTTTTCTTTTTTAGTACAGGGCCTAGAGGGTCTCACTACACAGATCAGACCTGTAGAGATCCTCCTGTTTTCAGCCTCCCAAGTGCTGAGATTACAGGCACCCATCATCACCACCCCCAGCTTCAATAGCCTTCTCAGTGCACCCCAGGGGTGGAGGCAGCATGGCATGGCAGGGATTGAACCTTGGCTGCTGCGCCTGCCTAAGCAGATGCTTTAGTCTGCTGAGCTCTCTGATTGGCCCCTGTTTCATTTTAAAAGACTGAGAAAATGAGCATGGTACTTCTTCAGACGATGTAAGGTACTGTTTGGCAAAGCTCTGTATCTTTTTCTACCAATTTACCTTGTCCCAGAAAAACAAAAACACAGCAGCAGTGATGGGAAGTGGGCCTGTTTTCTGAAGTCTAAAGGTGATTGAAGGTTTGGCCTCCCCAAGAAGAGTGTGACTAGGTTACATGGAATTTGTGAAAACACACAGTGGGACTCTCACAGTAGGAGCTAGAACATTATTTAGTGACAGGTGTGAAAGAAATAGTAATAGTTGGTCCAGCATGCAGGAAGCTTGGAAATCACTGTTGTATCCCAAGGGGGGAAAAAAAAACTTGAAAAATGAACGTTTCTTAGATCCATGAGTGAAGTCACAGGCAAACTTTCCCCTAAAATTGAACAGCTGGGCAAAGAATCACAGCCTACTGGAGCAGAAACCTCTGCAGGAGCCAAGGTTAGGTTGGAGAGAAAGCCTTGCATAGAATCATGAGGTAAGTATGGTGGTGCGCACCTGAAGTCTCAACACTCTGGGAGGCTGAGGCAGGAGAATCGCAAGGTTAAGCTTTGCTAAGGAAATTTAGCGACAAAGGGAGGCACTCTTTCAAAATAATAAAAATTTAAAAATTTTGAGAAAGCATGCAAAAAAGATGCAGAATGATGAATTTCCAGATATAGATAACTCTGATAATTGAAAATGTCCAGGAGGCTGAGTTATAGAAGGTCCCCATCTGTAACACCCATACTCCAGAGCTTGACTTGGTTCTGGCATTTGGGGACAAATTCTCTCATGCTGGAGGCACGTGCAAGGGAGAAAGGAAATATGCCATGATATTCTTTCTTAAAGTCTTCCCTTGGGAGAAACTATTTAACCAGAAGTTGGTCTTCTGGGCTTCTACCAGAGCCTAACTGATCCAGATGGGACACAGCTGACTCCAATCAGGATAACCATCCTGTTCCACTTTAGTAAGTGGGGGCAAAAAACCAAGGAACACCTGTGATGTGCACGGTCCAGAGACAATGGCTCACACAAGGCTGAGCCCGGGTCTCAGAGGATGGACTGACAGCTCCCACCCACATCACCACTACATCACTAAAGGCCTGTTTAGAGCAGCTGCTTTCCTCTCACACATTCTGTTTGGCAACCAAGAAAAAATGCAAGGTTGACCAGGAGTCAGAAGGTAGTTTGAAGAGAAAGAGCAAGCATCCCTGATCAACAGGGATGTTGGAATGATCAGACTGGAAATTAAGAAAAATACGACTAAATTGCTAAGAGCACTAAGGCGGATAGCAGACAGCACACAGGAACATATAGGTAATGTAATCAGAAAAATGGTGATTCTGAGCAAAAAACGGATAGAGCTAAAAAAAAAAAACAAACAGAAATGAAGACTACCTTTGATGGGACTACTAAAAGACTGGACCCTGCTAAGGAAAGAATCTCTGTGTTAAGGGTACCTCAATAGAAACTGCAAAAGTTGCAAAGAAAATGTGCTGGAGTGGGAAGTGGGAACAAAATACTATCCAGGCCCTGTGCAACAGCTGTAAAAGGTATAACATGTGGACGATGGGAGTGACAAAGAGAGAGAAACAGGAGAATACTTGAAACGACAACAACTGAGACTTTTATCAAAATTAATGGCAGATATCAAACCACAAGTCCAGAAAGCTCAGTGAATGCCAAGCAAAATAGATGCCCCCCCAAAACACCACTACACCTAGATAAACCCTGTTCAAATACCAAAGAATAGTAAAATAGCAGAAAGAGGCTGGGAGGAAAAATCATCTCGCTTGTAGAAGAGCAGGGGTAACAGTTACATTTCACTTCTTCTTGGAAACCACAGGAACAAGAAAAGAATGAAGGGACAGATTAATGTATAAAAAGAACAAAGCTCACCAGCCCTCCGAAATTCTGACATAGCAAAATTATCCTTCCAAAATAAAAAGAAAAATAAGGACATTCTCAGATATACAAACTTTAAGGGAATTTATTACCAATAGCTCTGCCAGCAAGAAATGTCAAAAGAAGTTCTTCAGGGAGGAAAATTATAGGCCAGAAATTCAGATCTACACAAAGAAAGGAAGGTATCAAAGAACAAACAGGCAAATGTGAAATGAAAACCTTTTAAAATTCTTAGTTGATCTAACAGATAACCATTCAGAATATTAATGGCAATAATATACTGGATTATGAAGCTTATGCAAGTGAAATTAATGACAGCAGTGATACAAGGAGGAGGAAAGAATTAGGATTATTTTGTTGATATGAGCTACTTGCAGTATCCACTAAGTGGCATAGTGTTATTTGAAAGTGGACTTGGATTAGTTGTAAATGTATATTTCAAACTCTAAGTAACCATGAAAATGATTTAGAAAAGTGTAACTGTTATGCTAGAAAAAGAAGAAAAAGGAATTATAGAATTGTCAGTTAAGGGGCTGGGGAGATAGCTCAGCAGAATAAATGCTTGCCTGGCAAGAGCAGGGTCCTGAGTTTAATCCCTGGTACTGAAAAAAAAAAAATGTCAGTTAAAAACATGAAAAACAGAATAAGAGTGAAAGAAAAAACTGTTAACAGAGAACACGGGAACAAATAGAAAACAACACCAAATACTGTAGATGTCTTTGTAACCATACTGATAACCACTCTGAATGTCAGTGACATGTACATTCTGAATGTACACGTCAGTGGGCTACATGTATCAATTAAAGGAGACATGGATCAAGGGACACCACCCAGCGATGTGTCGTCTACAAGTAATCCACATTAGGGCCAGTGAGATAGCTCAGTGTACTACAGCGCTCATCAAGGAAAGCTCAGGCAAGCACAGGGACTGGGGTTTGATCCCTGGCACAACATGCTGTGCTAGCCCCATTCCCCAAGGTGGGCTGAGCCAGTTACAGAGTCTGGGCATAGTGGCACACAGCTGTAATCCCAGCGCTGGGGAGGCTGAAAACAGGAGGATCACTATGAGTCTGAGCTGCATAGTGAGACCCTGCAACAACCAGATACATTAAAAAAAAAAGAAAGAAAAAAGAAATTCACCCTAAGATCATCTCGCAGGGGCACACACCCATGATTATAGCAGCACAATTCAAAATATCTAAGTCTTAGAATAGCCTGTATGCCCATCAGCAGTTGAATGGACCAAGACAGGGAGGTGTTTCTACACAAAGGAGCATTATACTTCCATAAAGAAGGGCTGAGTCATTTGTAGAGCGCTGGGTGCACCCTGAGACCAGATTGCCCCATGAAATAAATCAGATATTCAGTTTAAATATCACATAGTTTCTTTTATGAGAAACCAAAACTATCAACAAAGGCAGGGAAGGGAGTGGCCATAGAGAAGGTGGTAAAACTAATTTTTAAATTATTCATATAATTATAATAACCTTTTATATGCATGTACCAACTCTCCACCATGAATGTAATCATTATATAATGCAAATATGTACTAAAAATAAAAACGGAGAAAAAGAAATCCATTTTATATACAAAGTCATAGACAGATTAGATGTAAATGGATGGAGAAAGATATGTCATGCTAAAACTAATCAAAAGAAAGTGGAAGACATGTATTAAGTTCAGACAGAGTGGACTTCGGACCAAGCAAAGTTGTTAGGAGCAATGAAGGACCTTACATAATGAAAAAAGTCCCATTTCCAAGATTGATGCAACAGTACTTAATGTGTGTACACCTAACAACAAAGACTCAAATGATATAAGACAAAAACTGAGAGAATTCAAAGGGGAAACAGATGAGTTCATTAATATAGTTGGAGATTTCAATATACCTCTACCAAAACATGGACAGATTGTGCAGAAAAGCTGTTAGAAGTTAATCGAACTAACAAGTACCATCAATACCCAGGATAAAACGGCATATCCAGTCTACGTCATCTAACAACAGGATAATGTGCATTCTTCTGAAAGCTGCTAGAAACACTCACAAAATAGACTGTATTTTATACAGAAACTATACCTTAATGTAGAGGAACATGCCTCCATTGCTAATCAAAAGGCAATTGAGTTCAAATATGAAAAGAAGCATACCATGTATGCTATCAAATCATAATGGATTTAAATTAGAAATTAATAAAAGAGATATCTGGAAACTCCTAAAATACATATAAACTAAATGTTTAAATAATTCAAAATGCAAAGACGAAATCTCAAGGGAAATAAAAAAATATAAACTGAACTAAATAAAAATGAAAACTGAAAGGAAGCTGTTACTTTTTCCTCTTTTTAAGTTTTTGACCAATTTTGCATGCTTATTATATCTGGTAATCTGAACAACTAATTTGAAGAGAACAATATGTAATATAACATCAATTGTTGCACTCCCATAATCTTTTCAGTGAAATTCTGCATGATTTTTAATTTTTTAAATTATTTTTATTCTTTTAAAAAACTGTATATGGGGCTGGGAAGATGGCTCAGCGGAAGGAGCACTTCTCTGGCAAGCA
>PVKA01013098.1:43083-56091 GCA_004027165.1 Ctenomys sociabilis
AAAAAAAAAAAAAAAAAAAAAAAAAAAAAAAAAAAAAAAAAAAAAAAAAAAAAAAAAAAAAAAAAAAAAAAAAAAAAAAAAAAAAAAAAAAAAAAAAAAAAAAAAAAAAAAAAAAAAAAAAAAAAAAAAAAAAAAAAAAAAAAAAAAAAAAAAAAAAAAAAAAAAAAAAAGATAGAAAGAAGTAAAAAATACAGCACAACTCATTAAAATATGTGGAATACAAGAGAACAGTACTAAGAGAGAAACAGCACTGAATGCATATATTAGAAAATATGGAAGATAAATAAATTAACTATCACCTATAGGTGTTCATCTTAAACTGGAAAAAGATGGACAAAGTAAATTCAAAGCAAGCAGAAAAAAATGCATTATAAAAATTAGAGCAGAGGCCAGTGAAAATGAAAGTGGAAAAGCTGTCAAGGAAGTCAGTGAAAGCAAAAACTGGTTCTTTGAAAAGATCAACAAAACTGGTAAGCCTCTATCCAGAACAGCTACAAGGAAAAAAGAGAACTCAATTGGTAACATCATAAAAGAAGGAACAGTGTTGCAGAACCTATTACCCTCACCCTCACCCTGATAAAGGAATACCATGAACAACTCTGATGGATTTTCTTGGCCTACTCAAGATGTCTTAAGGGCAGGTCTGGTAAGGCATGAGGATCTTGGGACTGATCCACAGAATTCTGAGCCTGACTGCTTTGCTTAAGCAGACTTAAACAACTGATCTAATGGGCAGGCCCCCTCTATGAACAACTCTGTGTTCTCAACTTTAGTAGGCTAAAGAAGATGGCAGGGGGCCAGACAGATAGCTTAATGGATTAAAGTGCCTGCTTAGTCTGAGCTTAGCAGCTTGGGTTCAATCCCAGCATACCATGCTGGCCCCACCCCTGGGGCATGTTGAGAGAGCAATTGAGACTGGGCATGGTAGCTTGTGCTTCGGAGACTGAAAACAGGAGGATCACTATGAGTCTGATCTGTGTAGCAAGACTTTTTGGACCCTGGACTAAATACATAAAAAAGAGTATAAAAAGAAAATGGTTGACAAGTCTTTGCAAGATGCAATCTACCAAACCTCTTCCAATAAACACTCAGAAGAGGCTTATATCTATTAAAGTCATTGAATTAATAATTAAAAAAATTCAAAACAATAAATACCAGGACCACATGTGTTCAGTAATGAACTCTAGCAAATATTTAAGGAAAATATCATACTGTTTTTCTACAGTCACTTTTGGAAATAAGGGCCAGAGAAAATACTTTTTGACTCATTCTCTGAAGCCATCATACCCTTAATGCCAAAACCAAGAAATGGGAACAGAAAACTACAGACAAATATCACTGATGGATAACAGATACAAATCCTCAATTTAACAAATCAAATAATGTCTAAAAACAATAATACACAATGACCACCTAGGACTTATCCCAGGTATGCAAGATTGATAACACTGAAAATTAATTAATCTATCACATTAATAGGTAAAAGAATAGAAATTACATGAACATATCAATTGAATGAGGATTTGACAAAATGTAACACCTTGTGGTGGGCTAATTAATGTCAACTAGAGTGGGAACACCCAGCTAAATTGAATTGGCGAAGTTCTGGATATGGAAGACCTGTCTGAGGATCATTGCCAGAATGGCATATGAGGAGAATGGAAGGAGACGATTGTGTGCTGCTTATTTTCCAGAAGCTTTACTGTAGCTGGTTTTCCTGACATGAACTCAGCTATTCTGAGAACTTTGGGTCCCCACCGTCACCAGGGATGGCTGCCGTTCTCATTCGGGGAGCTTTGGTCTTCACCTTGAGTGTTGCATGAGTCTAGTGCAGATCCCTCAGCCTCTGGCACAGATCTTTCACCCTGCTGGTGCAGACTTTCTAGCTCCCACCTTTGCACTTTTCCAGTGCACATCCTTGGTACAGACCTGTGTGAGTCATCGCCATGGGCCCTAGGGCTCCAGCTGGACTTGTGTGGGACGTTGCCATGGGATCCAGGCCCTCAGCTTAACTCTGTGTATCGCTAGGGCATGGACAGATGTCTTGCACTCTTTTGCACTGACTCTTTCGATGAATATTGTAAGATATTCCTACACATTTATGTGTCCTAGTTAATCTATCCCCTTGCAAACCATTGACAAAGCACACCTATTTGTGAGAACAATTCTCAGTAAGTGAGGAATGGAAGGGAATATTTTCAGCCCCATAAAGAATATGAGCTAGGTTTGGTAAGGAATGCTTGTGACTCCAGTACACAGAAAGGCTGTGGCAGGGGAACTGCAAGTTAAAGCCCGCCTGGGAATTTTAGTGACCAAGAAAGACCTTACCTCTAAAGATTTTCAAAAAGATGGAGGCATGAGAAGATTCTGTGCTCAATCTCCAATACTGGGGGAAGGGGGAGAGGAAAGAAATGCCTACCAACAAAACAAAACAAAACAAACAGAAAACTTACAGGTAACATCATATTTAATGGTGACAAATCAGAAACTTTCTCACTAACATTAGGAATAAAGCAATGAGGTTCCTACTCACTATAGGAACATCATATAAGAAATTCTAGCCAGTGCAATAAGACATGAATAGGAAATAAAAAGTGTACTGAAGGAGAAGGAAGAAAAGGAAACCTATGTGTTTGTAAATAACGTGGTTTTCTATACAGAAAATCTGAAAGAAATCACAAAAAACCTAGAAGAAGCCATTATGACACATTGTGAAATACAAGGTTAACATACAGAAATAACTCATTTCTCTATATACTAACAATGACAAACAATGATTTAAGTTAAAAAGAAATTACTACTGGGCCACCGAGATAGCTCAGTGGACTAAGAGCCTGCTTTGGCAAGCACAGGGACCAGGGTTTGACCCCAGTTCCTGCATGCTGCGCTGGCCCCACCCTCAGGGTGCACTGAGCCAGCATCTGAATCTGGGTGCACACCTGTAATCTCAGCAGCGGGTGGTGAGACTGAAAACAGGAGGATCACGAGGAGTCTGAGCTATGTAGTGAGACCCTGTACCAAATATATTAATGGGGGAAAAAACAGACGAAAGAAATTACTACTTAAATTAATACTCCCCCATAAAGTACTTGGGTATAAACTAACAAAATATGTACATAAGCTAAATAAAGGAGATTATGAAACACTGATGAAAGAAACCAAACAGCAATTGTTATTTTTCTGTTTTGTTTTGTTTCGATGAAAGAAATTGAAGTGGTAAATAACAAAAGCATTCCAAGGGGTGGTGCATGCCTATAATCTCAGCATTTGGGAGGCTGAGGCAGGAGGATCACAGAAAGTTCTAGGCCAGCCTGGGCTACATAATGAGTTCAAAGCCAGCCCACATTGCATAGCAAGACTGTCTCAGAAAAAAACAAAACAAAACAAAACCAACCAAAATGATATTCCACATTCATGGACAGGACCTCGCTATTGTCGAAGCGACAGTCCTTTCCAATTTAGTCTACAGGTTCAATGAATCAGACTAAAATTCCAAGCAAGACTTCTTTATGGTTATCAACAACATGATTCTGAAGTTTATGCCATGAGGTAACTCTCCCTCAGAACACTCAAGAAAATATTGCAAGAAAAAAATAAGTTGGAAAACTGACATGGCCTGACTTTAAGACTTACTATACAGTATAGCAGCTAAGACAGTGCAGTGTTAAGGACAACACAGACCAGATGAGCAAGTAGCCTTTTCAATAAATAGTGCTAGAACAATTGGATATCCACGTGTGAAGACATAAATTTAAAAACAAATTTTCATCTTTTACAGAAACTAACTCAAATCAGAAGATAGACCAAAATATAAAACTACAGGAGGGTAATTCTGAAGAAAATCTGAAGGACTTGGAACTTGGCAATG
This sequence comes from Ctenomys sociabilis, assembly GCA_004027165.1. Classification (NCBI taxonomy): domain Eukaryota; kingdom Metazoa; phylum Chordata; class Mammalia; order Rodentia; family Ctenomyidae; genus Ctenomys; species Ctenomys sociabilis. The sequence continues at coordinate 46,952 of PVKA01013098.1, forward strand.
ACTTCTTTTTATTAGAGAGGGTCTCGCCATGTAGTTCAGGTTAGCTTTGAGCTCTCTACATAGCCCAGGCTGGCCTTGAAATCATAGCAATCCTCCTGCCTCAGTCTCCAGAGTGCTGGGATTACAGCTGTGCACTACCATGCCTGGCTGTGAAGGATTTTTTGGGATACAATAGAAAAATGCAATCATGAAAGAAGGAGTTGCTCAGCTGGACTTTATCAAAATTAAAGATCATTTTCTTTGCCAAAGATACTGTCAAGAAAAGAAAAGATATACAGAAAATATCTGTTCATGTACAGAAAATATTTGTCAAAAACATATAAGGGTCTGGTATCCAACATGTAAAAAGAACTCTTAAAATTCAACAATAAGAAAACAAACCAATTTAAAATGGCCCAATGAACTTAAGAGACATATTTTTTAAAAAACTATTTATTTGGGCTGGGGAGATAGCTCAGTAGAATACGCACTTGCCTGGCAAGTGCAAGGTCCTGAGTTTAATCCCCAATACCACAAAAAAAAAAAAAAAATGATACAGGGTCTCACTATGCAGTTCAGACTCATAGTGGTCCTTCTGTCTCAGCCTCCCAGAACTGGGAATACAGGCATGTGCCACCATGCCCCGTTTCAGAGCCTGCACAGCATGTGGTACAGAGGATTGAACTTGGGTCCTTGCATTTGCCAGACAGGCACTTAGATCTGCAAGCTATCTCTTCAGCCCAAGAGACATAGTTTTAAAGAAAACATGATCGCATATAGTTAGATAAGAAGACACTCCTCATCATACAGCATTATGGGAATGTGAATTAATAGGGGATTCTGATGCGTACCTGTTAGAACACCTCGCATCTGGAATGCGGGCATCAAATATTGGCGAGGTTGCAGAGCAACACGAATGCTCGTCGCTGGGGGCACAGCAGCTTGGGAAGACGGCTGTAAGACTCAAATACCTTTACCATGTGGCCTGTCCCTCACAGTCTTTGGCGTTTATCCATAAAGATGAAAAGGTAGGTTTTACACACAGACCTGCACTTGATTATGTGTGGCCATTTTATTCATTACTGCCCAGACTCTAAGGCGATCAGGACGTGCTTCAGTGGGTGAAGAAGAGTAAACAGTGGTGTGTCTAGACAGCGCGACATCATGTAGCGCTGTGAAGAAATGGGGCATCAAGCTGTAAGAGTATATAAATACAAACACATATTCCTAAGGGTACACATGGAGCACTTACTGGCATGTATGAAGTCCTGGGTTCCATTTCCAACTCACACACACACACACACACACATGAGTGCACACATGCACACAAGCATGCACACTTACATGGAAAATGTCAGCCTTGTCAGGCTGTATGCTGTGTGACTCTAGGTCTCCAATATGTGGAAAAGCTCTACATACAGTAATGGACCTGTGGTTGCCAAGGGTTATGAGGGAAAGCAGGGTAAGTAGGCAGAGAATAAAGAATTTTCAGGGCAATCAAAATACTTCATATGATAATGTCATCAGTACATGTCGCTGTCGAAATCCATAACAGGAACCCAACCAAAAAGCCTAACCTAAACTGCAGGCTTTGCCTGGGGATGGTGTCAGCGCATGTCCATCAGCTTTATCAACTGCACCATTCTGTCGGGTGCTGCTGATAATCAGGGAAGCTGATTATTGCCGGAGGTTGGGGTGGGTGTAGGAGAAACATGTGTTCTTTGAAATCAAGATTACCAGGGATGGCCAGATAGCTCTGCTGACTGAAGCATCTGGTTAGGCAGTCGCAGGGGCTGGGGTTCGATCCTCAGCGTGCTGTGCCAGCCCCATCCCCAGGGTACAGCGAGATGGCGATTGAAACTGAGTGTGGTGGTATGCTTCTATAATCCTAGCACCTGAGATTACAGGATGATCATTAGGAGTCTAAACTGTGTAGGGAGACCCTGTACACCCTTTTCTAAAAATACATTTAAAAAAAACAGGTTTACCAAATAAATAAATGACATTAAGATTACCACTGGGCAAGGTGGCACAGACCTGTAATCCCAGAACTTGGGAAGCTAAGGCAGGAGGGTGACTGTAAATGTGAGTCCTGCCTGGGTTAAGACTCACCTGAACAACACAGTGAGACTGTCTCACATAAAATAAAATAAAGATTCTTATGAACTTAAAATTTCTGTAAATATTAAGTTTGTCTTAAAATCAATAGTAATAACATAATTGCTTTTATTGTGACATATACCACTTTACTTTTCTATTTTGAACATTTATGTTGCAGGAGTGACATCGAAATCTTCACTGTTTTCTCGAGCGTGGTTCTCTCTTCCCTCCTATGTGCCTAACACCAGACAGTCTAGCTTCCTCCTGGGTCACTTCTCGCTTTGGAAAACCCTTGCAGGATTGGGAGGAAGAAGGGGATAGGCTTCCTAAGCAGGACATTCATGGCTTACAGGACGTATTGCAGGACTGAAAATGCCACTGAACTCGGCTTAAACATTAAGGAAATTTATTTTCATGACACACGTGAGAAGCTCAGAGATACCACACTTCTGTCAAGACTTGACCCAGCAAGTCAGAGCTAACACCAAAGATCCCCTCTCTTCCATGCTCCTGCCTTCCACAGCATGTATTTCCAAAAGAGGCCACAAGATGGCTGCCGGCCATTTTCAGTGCTAAATCTCTGTCTTTGTTCTCTGGTAATCTCTAAGAAAGTGGAAAGTAGCTTTCTCCGGAATCCCCCCAAATTACATGCTTCTTTGGGACCCTCCTTGGGTCTTATGACTACCCCTAAGCCAGACACAAGGAGGACAGTGCGTAGTGACCACCCATCCTTGACACTGGGTGTGAGGCCCGCCAGGTGGGAGGTACTACCTCCGGAACCGAGCAACAGCCCTCTGACACGGTGTGTTTGCTCAGGCCGGAAGTGTTTCCCTTTCCTTTCTCTGGTCTGGGTGGGAAAAATGTGGGTGGATCTTGGTGGGAAAAGGGGAAAGCCAGTCTCCAGGCTGGTGCTGGACTTAGGGAGAAAAACGAGCACCTCTAGTCAGCTTTCGTTGCTATTACCAAGTAGCTGAGCAAAACAACATAAAGGAGGAAAGTTTTGTCCACCTCACAGTTTCAGCCCTTGATCACCAGGCCTGTTTGGGAGTGGAAGATTATGGCGGGAGCATGTGGTGAAGCAGAGCAGCTCGCCTTAGACTAGACCCCATCTCCATTCCCCTCCCCTCCCCTCCCCATAAGGCCACCACATTTTGATCTCTTCAAGGAACTAGTGCCTGCGTGATCCAGTCACTTCCCCTCGAAGCCTAGAAGGTGGCAACCAAGCGTTTAGCATAGGAGTTTTGAGAGACATTTCAAATTCAAATCACAGCATTTCTTCCCCCCTAGCCCCAGTTTACCCAGTCAGGAGACAAGGTTTATGGAAACCCTTGCTAGGAACAGGCAGTGCTCACTAGTCAGAATTCCTGATATGGGGGAGGAAGGAGAAAGAAAGAAAAGAGAATTGCAGTCTGTGCGTGGGAATCTGTGTATCAGCAATCCTAAGAGCTATGATAGGAATTAGAGGCTCAGGGTGTTGCCATCTTGACTTGCATCAGTACCACTCTGAGAGGGGAGCCCACAGACCACTAACCAGCCTTTCTGTCCCTTTTTTTCCCCTTCACCTGCAAAGTGGGAATAACAACAACCTCCTTGTTGTCTCGTGTGAAAGAAAAGAGGGAATGTTTTATTATTTCTCTCATGTTTTCAGTCCTGGTTCATAGTGATGGGAATTTCCACTCTGAGACTTCCACTCTCCCTGTTCTCCTTACTGGCTTTGCCCATGGGAAGGAGGAATTACAGGTTTTCCAGGTCAGCTAGACTGCTGAGAGAGTCATCCTGGAAGGCAGTTGAGGTAGGAAGTGTTGAAGGCCGGCACTCTCGCTAGCTTGGCCTCTGAGCCTTCTTCCTTTCTGATTGCTGTGGGTAAGGGGACCAGGCAGGGTCTGCCCTGACAAAACCTACTTGTGTTTCCCCTTTACTTTCTTTTTTTTTTTTTTGGTGGCACCAGGGTTTGAACTCAGGATCCCTATTACTTCTTATAGTGAAATTGGCAAGCCACACCTGAACTCCTGTTGACATCTGCTTAATTCTCCAGCCATGGCTGCTACCCCTGAAAGCATAGCTTCTGAATTCAGCTGTGGAATTGGAGTGAGAAGCCCCTCTTTCTTGGCTGGTTATTGATCTTTGTGAATGGGTTATTACAACAGAAACCCAGGTGAAGATTTAGTTAGGGAGGGGGAAAGAAAGGGTAGAAATAAATCCCAAGGCCTCTCCCACTCTTCTAATACCCTCCTGAGTTGTAGCGATGAAATGAAATTACAAGTGTGAAAGTATTCAGAAGTTAAAATAGAGCACAAGTGTAAGTTACTGTGAGCTTCCTGATTGACGTTAAGGGGTGATGTGTGCTCCTGGGAGCTACCTTGCTTCGGTGTCAGTTCTGTAAGGAGCACCCTATTCCAGACACCAGAACCTTAATTGGCAGTTGGGAGATTTTTCTCCTCCCAGGTGTAGTTTGAATAGACGTATGTCAGGGCATACAGCTCAGAAGCCGACTGACACGACTTGAAGAAATGAGTGCCTTCATTCCTCTTCAATCTGAAGCGTTCTTTTGGGTTAAGGCTATTTCCTTAAGATGTATTTTGACTTCCAGCATTTCTTTGGACTTCTGTCTCTCTACAAAGGGCTCTTCTACTTTGAAAGAAACCATGTCTTACACTTCTGTCTTTTTGCTTTGGCTAAACTTATTGTTCTTTTCTCTCCCTTGGACTACTTCTTCCTTAGCTCCAGAATCATTTCATGTCCAGGACTCTTCTAAATGGTTTTCTGGTGGCACAGTGACATCAGAAGCATTGCATCCAAATTCAAAGGCTTATCCTTATTTCTCATCTTTCTCCATGTCCCTGGCATTCTTCTCTGTCATTTTTTTTTTTGAAACAAGCACTGAATATTTCAACAGCTTATTTTAAAGACTGTGCCTACAAATTGACCATAATGAAAATATGTATCTTTTTTTATTTCTTCTGGTGTTTGGTTCTATTTCTTGAATAGACTGGAAACAATCTATAGAACATTTTTTGTCCTTGTATTTAAAGTTGTTTATACACATTATATAAGAGAAGAGCAGAAAATCTACAGGTCTAGTTTATTCCCCTTATTTTGGAAATAAGAGAACTATGATTTGTTGCACATCCAAAATGGAACACATCAGTGGTCAAGACAAGAAAAACCCAAATCTCACTCTTTCAAAGCTGGTTTGAATGAACTCAATATATTTTAGATATTTGATGCAAGATGCCTAGGAGGCTTTCTCCATGAATGTGATTTCCTGGGCCCTACTGTGTCATGGAATCAGACTCTTTAATGATGTTCATTTGCAATTTTAACCAATACCCAAGTGATTTTTGAGACTCACTGTGTCAGAGAGTTGAAGTCATGGATGACACACAGGCAGATTCACAGCACTACCCATCAGGGCTTCTGAGCTGGACTAGACACCGCTGACTTCACAGGATGAGAGGCCAGCTCATCTGGACGGAGGACACCTTTGTATCTTTAGCCCTCGTCTCAGTTACTCTTCTCTCCTTGCTGGTACAACATACATGATACCCAAAATGAAGGAAGGAAAGGTTTATTTAGCTCACAGTAGAGCTTTCAGTCCATACTTAGCTGGCACATGGCAGAGAGTAACCTTTTATGGTGGCGGCAAAGAGCAGAGAGCAGACGGAGGAATAGCAGCAACAATGGCAGCAGAGAGCAAGTCTGTCACCCTTGTGTTGCCTTCAGGCTATCCGCCCCAGGCTGGGTGCAGCAGTCACACCCATAATCTCAGCAGCACTCATGCCCATAATCCGAGTGGATCATGAGTTAATCTCAAACTCTAGCAGTGTGCTCTATGACTGCTTGAGGCTTTGGGGGGACAACTAGACACGTTCAGTGATGTTCATGTCTGTCCCACCAAAGCCAGCCTAGTAAATAGATGAGCTTGGGTGTCTAAGTACTTCAGGTGCCTTCTGGGGTTTTGAGGTATAAAGGAGGAGACAGAAGAAAGATATAACCTAAGAAAAGATTAAGAAAGCTTACTGGCTCTATTTAAGAAACAAATTAACCTTATTATATTAAGAATCACTTTATTTTTCCAGTATGTATTCCCTACCTGTGCCTACTGCAGTTGCTGCTTTCTATGGCTCTACTGTGGCCATGACCTTTATTAGAGCTCTTTGGCCACAAAGAATATATGGCGTATGGGAGTTAGAGAGGGGAGAAGAGATCATAGTAAGCTTTGAGCACCTCTGTAAATTAGTGCATTGTTGTATAGTGATATATTAGTGGGCTTCAAATAGATTGAGTGACAAGAAGTTTTTTTATTATTTATGTATTTATTTTTTATGTGTTTAGTACAAGGTCTCACTATGCAGCTCAGATCATAGTGATCCCGCTGTTTTCAGCCACCCCAGTGCTGGGATTAAGACATATACCACCATGCCCATACTAGGTGGCCTGCTCAGTGTGCCGGGGGCATGGCTGGCATGGAATTTGGCCCCAAGAATTGAACCCTGGTCCCTACACTTACCTAAGCAGGTACTTATTCCACGGAGCTATCATGCCAGCCCAAAGTGACAAGAATTTTTAACTGGAATGGTGAAGAGATGAAATAAAAAAATAGACAAGAAGAACGTGTGTTACCTTTAGTATGTGTGGGTGGGTGTGTGCCTGTTTATAGTGGGTGGGAATGCAAAATTCCTGGCCTACCTCAGTCACTTTATTCAGATATGATGGTTCTTGCTTATGTGTGAGAAATAAAATAGTAAAATTCGTAGATGCAAACAGAATAAGGTTGAGGGGTGGAGAAAAACAAAAGGGGAAGTGCTGGTCAAAGGGTACAAAAATTTCAGTTTTGTAAAGTATCTAAATTCTGGAGATGTACTGGGCGAAACAGGTTCACAATTACCCATACTTCACTGTGTGCTTAAAATTTTGCTGAGAGGGCAGACCATGTGTTTGGTGTTCTTAGCACAGAAGTGAAAAAGCAAAACAGACAGTTTTTAGATGTTGACAGTGGTTACAACATTTAAAAACTACTGGGTTAAAAGAAAACTATTTTGTTAGAACTGAGACACAGTTCAGAGGTTTATTCTTTTTTTTTTTCTGTAGAACCAGGGATTGAACTCAGGCCCTTGCCAGGGAAGTGCTTATTTCACTGAGCCATCTCCCTAGCCCAGAGGTGATCTCCTGGACCCTGATTCAATGCTTTACCCCCCACTATTTCTCCTAACAAACACTTCTCTTTGCTGGCTGAACCTTCATATACTTTTACTTCTAACATAGGAATATTAGATTATATAGCATTACTAGTTTTACTGTATCTCCACAGTTATTTTCATAATTTCATTTTAAGCTATTATAAATAACTGATATAAAAATTTTTATAATTATATAGGTTTTTTTTTTTTATTCTGAATTACTTGTCTCAGATATGTTTTCTGGCATAATCACTTTTGTGGCTCTTAAAAAAAAAAAAAAAAACCAAAAAAAGTAATTTATGTTTTCACCAGAAACAATTTCCCAACTGTCTCACAAGTACTGAATTTTATCATTTATCCTTATACGTGTTTATCTGATGTGTGTTAAATGGTCCTGTGTAATTGTTTGCATTTGAATTTCTTTAATTAACTTTGGAGATTTAGCGTTTCAAATGTTGGTTTAATGTCGGCATTCCTGGCATACAAAACTATCAGTGCGTGTCCTTGTCCCACGGGGAAGCTGGCTTGAATGAACTCAATGTATTTTAGATATTAAATGTGAAGTATGCAGCCATATTTAGCAAGTGCTTTTTCTTATTCTCTTATAGCCTTTTTCTTGTTTTTGTGGAATTTTGTTATTCTACAGTTTTACATTTTTATATAACTCAACTCATCTTTTTTTTTACTTCTAATTATTTCTGATTTTATATCATAAAGAAATTTATGACATACAAGTTACAGTTGAGAAAAATCTATTTCATGTATTATAATATGATTTTTAATCCTCTGATATCCATATAGAAAATGAAATATCCATCAGTTGGCGTAGAGTGAGAGGTTAAGTCAAGAACTGCATTGCTACAAGACTCTTTTTGTTATTTTTCTAAATCTACGATTCTGAGGAAGTGACCTGAGACCGGCTGCATATAGGAACTTATTCTAGATATAAAATTCAGGGCCCACACCACACCTACCGAATCTGAAATACAGAGGATGAAGCCCAGTAATCTATGTTTTAAGACACCCTCCGGTTTATTCTACCACAAGCTACTGTTTGAACATTTGAGTATAAACTCAACAGCCACAATTACACTCGGTTCCAACCTTTAATTAACTGCTAGTAGAAGCCATATTCTTTTCTAGGGAATTCTCTAGGGTACCAAAGACATCATCTCTTCTTTTTATCAAAATGCCAAACTATAATGCCCTCCCATCCCCACCCTGATAGTGTAGACAATTATATGCAGATGCCTTCAACTTACATTTTTGCTTGTAGCCTCCTTCTGCTTAACACCCCCAGTATTATTTTATTTTCATTAAGTTTGGCATGAATACATTCTTCCAGTTACCCTCATGGGTTATTATCTTTGAGATATTATGTGTATTTTTGTCATTGTTGATGGAGGTTTTCTCAGTTATGCTTTCTGATTATTTTTCTCTTGGATCTATCCCTAGTGGGTTCCTTGACAATCATTTTCTTTTTCCCAAGGTCAGTTTTGAAGTACCTTTCAAGAAAAATACAAGGTTGGAAAAAGATAGCAACATTAAATTTTTGAATTTTAAAATATCAGAGAAATGGCCAGCCAAATAGCTCAGCTTAGGCAGACACAGGGCCTAGGGGTTTGATCCCTGGCCTTCATGCTGGCCTCGCCCCTGGGATGCCCTAAACTGGGGATTGAGACTGGGCATGGTGACATGCCTGTAATCCCAGCACTTGTGAGGCTGTAACAGGAGGATCACTATGAGTCTGATCTATGTAGTGAGACCCTATAGACCCTGTACTAAAAAAAAAAAAAAAAAAAAAAAAAAAAAAAAAAAAAAAAAAAAAAAAAAAAAAAAAAAAAAAAAAAAAAAAAAAAAAAAAAAAAAAAAAAAAAAAAA
>PVKA01013099.1:0-55886 GCA_004027165.1 Ctenomys sociabilis
TTTTTTTTTTTTTTTTTTTTTTTTTTTTTTTTTTTTTTTTTTTTTTTTTTTTGTCTTTTTGAGACAAGGTCTTACTATGCAGTTCAGGCTGGCCTTAAGCTCACTTTGTAGCTCAGGCTGGTCTCGAACTCACAACAATCCTCCTGCCTCAGCCTCCCGAGTGCTGGGATTACAGGCATGCGCCACCACGCCCGGCCCTATCCTTGTTGTTTTTAAGGGATCTTTTCTTACCTTTTCACTAGCTGCACCAGCATCTTCAAGATCTGAAACTCTGTCTTCACTTTCACTCATATGGTTTTGCAAGCTTGTGATGGAGATTTTAAGTTCCTCTATATCTCTTTGACTCTGCTTCATGCAATCTATTTCTTTCCTGTATTGCTCATTCAAGGAATCCATCATTTTTGAAATCTGCTCTATTTTTTATCAATGCCTTCTTTAGAAGCAGTTATTAATTCTTTTACTGCAGAATTGTTTTTTTTTTTTTTCAGATTGAGATTCCTCCAAATATTTCTGCATTTGAGTCTTTACTTCAGACGCTATTAATCTAGAGATTTCTTCTTTTATTTCCAAGGTTATTTCTGATCTGAGTTCCTCTATACCTTTTTGCAGATGCTTATTTCAGATGCTATTGATTCAGAGATTTCAGCTGTGTAATTCTCAACTTCTTCTGTGCAAGTGTCCTCTGCACTTGTTCTGGGTGAGCTTGGGCTCTCAGATTGCATTTTGCTCCTTCTCTTTATCATTTTGCATAGCACTGTCCTCTGACCTTTGTTGTAGAGCTTTGGTGCAGTTATAACCTTAGCACCTATTGATATTTGGGTGCAAATCTACAAAGTTTGAATTTATCCAGTTGTGCCTGGCTTGGGTCTGGCTGCTGTGTACAGCTTGTTCCTGCTGCAGCCCTTGGGAGTGAACCTGTTGTGCCTCTCTGGCAAGTTGTTCTTCTCCTGGATTAGCTGGGTGGTTCTGTCCCCTACCCTCTCTGCAGGAACTGCAGCTTCAGGCCTCGGCTGGGTCTAAAGAGGACAAGGGGGTGCATGGGAGAGGGGAAGCTCTTCCACACACTCGCTGGGCCTGGACTTGGGCTAGATCAGGGGCTCCTGAGAGTGCGCAGAAGTTCTCAGTCACTAGGCCGACTTGGGAGTCCTCCGGAGTGGTAGAAGGGTCCTGAGGGCATGGCAGAAGGTCTCACTCATGCGCCATGGCTGGATTTGGTCCGGAGAGCTAGGAATTGTTTTTATGGATAAATGTTCTGTTGTTCTCTTGAGTACACACCTGGGTGTGGGCTGCATCATCTACTGGATGTTTGAATTTTTGAGAAACTGCTAGATTCTGTTCCAAGATAAGTGTAACACTGTGCATGCCCATAGTGTTAATGTCCTTGTCCTTCCTGTCCTCAGCAATACTTAGTATGGTCCATCTTCCAAATTTTAGTTATCCTGTAAATTCCAATGTAGTATTATGTCATTCTATTTTTAATTTGCACTTCCTTAAAGATTCATGATGTTGAACATCTTTCAACAATGTGTGTTCACTACCTATCTCAGTTGTTCAAAATGTCTTCTCAAATATTTTGCTCATTAGAAAATTTGAGAGGAGGATTATTTTGCTGAATTCATGCACCTGCAATATTTCAGTAGCAATCATATACCCATCTCTGACAAAACTAAACAAAGAAAGGGGATGCAAATGAAGGAATATTTTGTATCTGCATATACAAAATAGGTAGGACAGATATACAGCTACTTTTTCTTAAATCAGTGAGAAGAAAGATTCGTAAATAGTGTTTGGACAGGATATCTGTCTGCATCTTATACTATGAATACCTACTACAAAGACAATAATATGTAATGTACTAATTATTGAAACTGTCCTATTAATCACTTTTGAAACTGTCTCATTACTAAACTATATAGTGAAAACCTGGTCTCAAAAACAAAAACAGCGTGCCAGCCCTGCCCCTGGGGTGTGCTGAGATAGCAATTGAGAGTGGGTGTGGTGGTGTGCGCCTATAATCCCAGCTCTTGGCAGACTGTAAACAGGTGGATCGCTATGAGTCTGATCTAGTAGTAAGACCTTGCGCACCCTGTAGACCCTTCCCTAAATTACAAAAAAAAAAAAAAAAAAAAAAAAAAAAATCAGCTATCCATACTATATACATGGGTCTCTTTCTAGAATTTGACATTCTCTGATTTGACTGTCCTAAACTACATAGTAAAAACCTGGTCTCAAAAACAAAACAAAACAAAACAAAAAATTCAGTTATCCATATTATATACATGGGTCTCTTTCTAGAATTTCTATTGTTTCATTGATCTATTGTTCAATCATTTATTTATTTATTTATTTACTTATTTATTTATTTGGTACAGGGTCTCACTATGCAGCTCAGACTCATAGCGATCCTCCTGCCTCAGCCTCCACAGCACTGGGATTGCAGCGTCTACCACCAAACCTAGTTTCGGGCCAGCACAGGCACTGGGGATTGAGCCCAGGTGCGTGCCCTTGCCAGGCAGGTGCTTACACTGCCAAGCTACCTCCCCAGCCCTCATTGCTCTACTGATTTTTACCTTCTTTCATTACTGTTCCTTTGTAATGTGTCATGAAATCACGAGTGTGACCCCTGATTGCCATTCTTTTTCAAAGTTGTTTTTGGCTATTTTAATTCCTTTGAATTTCCGCATATATTTTAGAATAAGTACATTAATTTCTAACCCTTTCCTCCCAAAAAAGGCTGCTACAATGTGCATTGTTGTCTGTTGAATCTATAGATCAATTCAAGGAGAATTGTTATTGTTAAAAATATTGAATCTTCTTCCCTATGAGTAAAGTTTATAACTCCATTTATTTAAGTCTTTAATTTCACATGGCAATGTTTTATAGTTTTCACTGCACAAGTTTTCCATATCCTTTATCAAATTTATTATCATGTATTTCATACTTTATGTTATAATTATATAAATAATGTTTGTTTGCAATTTCCACTTATTCATTGCTAGTAGAGAAATACACTTGATTTTTCATATTTAGAAACAACTTTTTTAATGTACTTGGTCTCAGCAGCTCAGACTCATGGTGATCCTCCTGTTTTCAGGCCCCCCAGCACTGGGATTGCAGGTGTGTGCCCCCATGCCTGGTCTCGGTGGTCGGCTCACTGCACAGGGCAGGCGGGGCCAGTGTGGCATGTGGTGCTGGGGCTCAAACCCTAGTCCCTGCACTTGCCTAAGCTGGTGTTTAGTCTACTGAGCTATCTTGATGGTTCAAAATAATAATAAAATATATTAATTTTATGCCCTGCAACATTGTCTGACTCCCTCAATAATTTTAATATCTTTTTTTTTTTTTTGGTAGATTGTATAGGACTGTCTAAATAGACTCCAAATAAAGGTAGCTTTACTTTGTACTTACCAATCTGGATGTCTTTTTCTACTTTATTCAGTGGCTAGAATCATAAGTACATTGAACACATTAGTGAGAATGAACTTACTTGCTCTTAATATCAAGAGGAGGAAAAGTGTTTATTAAACTTAATGTTATTAATGAGTTTTTCACAAATGTCATTTATCAAATTTAATAAGTTTTCTAATACACGTATTTGGAGCTCTACATTTTCCCTTAAGTGTTGTTTTAGAAGCATTCAGCAAATTCTGATGTTTTCATTTTTACTTGATCAAAACATTTTCTATCTTCCCTCTTGATTTCTCCTTTGATCCCACGGTTATTCAGAAGTCCACTCATGCACCACATGATGAAGCAGTGGTCAGCAAGGGACCACAAAATTTGGATCTGATAGGTCTCCCAAGGACTCTGAGTCAAAGGCCTGGTCTCTAAGCTACTGGGATGTGGCGAATTCCTTAGGAGTAGAGCCTTAGGGGAAGGAGTTAAGTCATTGGTGGGTGAGCCCTAAAAGGGAATTTTGGGACCCCAACCTCTATCTGTTTCTCTATTTATTTATTTGACAGGATCTCACGATGTAGTTCAAGCTGGCCTGGAGTCACTATGTAACCCAAGCTGGCCTCAAACTTCAGCATTCCTCCTATCCCAGTTGCCCAAGTGCTGGGATTACAGGCATGTACCACCATGCCCAGGCTCTCTTTTGAATTTCTTTTTTTTTTTTTTTTTCCTTCCTGGCTACCACAAGGTTAGTGATTTCCTTTACCATGTTCTGCTGCCATGATGTGCTAAGCTGTTACGGGCCCAAGGCAAAAAATACAAGTGGCTGTGGCACTGGTGCTTAAACCTTTGAAACCATGAATGAAAACCGTTTCCCCTTTAAAGCTGATTATCTCAGATATTGTTGTCACAGTGACAGAGAGTTACTATCAGTTACAAACAGAAAACAAATAGCAAGAGGACTGCCTCAAAGTTAACTGTATCAATAATTAATACACAAAAGAATAAACACCTTAACTGAAAAACAGAGCTCATCAGATTGATTTTTTTTTTAAAGTAACTGTAGAAGAAACAGATGTGTACCTTAAAGACATAAACAGGTCAACATAAGAATGGAAAAATACAGGAAGGTATACCACAATATTTTTCTTTTTCTTTTCCTTTTAGTGGAACTGGGGATTGAACTTAGGCTCTCATGCTTGACAGGGAAGCGCTTATTCCACTGAGCCATCTCCCTGGCTCCAATATTTTTCTTCTAAATAATACTAAAGTAGACCATGTACATAATGTACATACCTGTACATTATAGGCCTATATCTGTCTATACATTATACAATATATTGCCAAAATTAAAGAATGTGATTTTATGGTGGTAAGATGTCCATTTATTAAGAGGGTACAATAACATTAAAGGTTTATGTAAACAATAAAAGGCCTTTAAAATACATGAAACAAGCCAGGTATTATGGCTTATAAATCCAGCTATCAAAGAGACTAAGGCAGGAAGCTCTCAAGTTCTGACCAGCCTGGGGGATGTACAGAGCCCATGCCTCAAAATAAAAAGTAAAGAGTTCCCGAAATGTAGCTCAGTGTACAGCACTTGTCTGGCACTGGTTCAATCTCTGGCACTGCCAAAGCCCCCAAAGACTATAACACAACCTCATACAACTGCAAAGAGAAATAGACAAGTTTACAATTGTGGTAGAAGATTGCAATAATAGTTTCTCAGTAAGGCTGGGGGTGTAGCTCAGCAGTTCAGCACCTACCTTGCAAGCACAAGGTCCTGAGTTCAGTTCCCAGTGACATCATCATCATCATAATCTCTCAGTAATAGATAAAATTAGAAAGCAGAAAATTATCAAAGGTGTAGTAGACTGACTTGACCTAGTCGACATATGTAGAACATTCAACTGCATAATACCAGAACATGTATTCTTTTCTAGTTTTTACAGATGTGTACCAAGATTAAGCCATATTCCAGGATGTAAAACAAGTCTTAATAAATTTAAAAGGATTCAACCATACAAAATATACTCTCTGACCATGGTGGTATTAAATTAGAAATCAATAGCAAAGTGCTGCCTGCAATGATTGGCTGACATAATCCCCCGGGACAGCTGGTCACACATGGACCCAACTGTAGCAGCACTGTTTGTTGTCACTGCCTTTTCTCCTTTTATGTCTTCTTTTTACTTATTTTTTTTTTGTTATTCCTCTTATATCCTTTGTTAGCTAACTGCATACAATTGTTTTATTGTCTTGATTTGGGGAGATAGATAGCTGGTAAATATCTTCAAATTTTATTTTTAAAATAAAGCACAAGAACCTTACAGTGGCCTACTTCTATTACTTCACTCTCAGGCTCTGTGTTATTATAGTCATATACTTTACCTGCACTTAAGTTATAAATGATGAAATATATGAACAATAGGAAATTATCATTTGAAGGTTTTTTAATTATATATACTTACCCAAGTAACACCATCTCACATATGCTTTATTCTTTTATATTCATTCAGAATTCCTTCTGATAAAATTTTCTTCTGCCTACATGGATTTCTTTATTTCTTGTAGTGCAGGTTTGTTAGCACTGAGTTCTCTAAACTTTTGTGTGTGTTCCAGACACACGAAACCTTTTATCTTCATTTTTAAAAGGCACTTTCACTGGGTACAGCCTTCTAGGCTGACAGTTGTTTTATTTCAGTATTTTAGAAGTATTGCACCCAGTCCTCTCAATCCCCTTATTTCCAAAAATAAATCTGCTATCATTTGTTCCTTACTACATAATATATCTCTTTTCTCTATGGGTGCCTTAGTTACTTTTCTTGTTAAGACAGAATACTTAACACCCAAAGTTAATACAAGTAAAGGTTTATTTGGCCCACAGTCTGTAGAGGTTTCGGTCGAAAATGGGCTGCTCCAAGGCAGAGGGAAATCACACAGAGGAAACAGCTCATGGCAAGCAGAAGGCAGGAGGCAAAGCAGAGAAGCAAGCAGCAAACTACAAGCAGCAAGCAGAGATTCCTTCTGTCCCTTGTATTCTGTCCTGCATACCTCAGGGCAGGTAGCACTCACAGCCAGGGAGGGACAGCCTTAACCCTAGCATTGCATCCTAGATCCCACCACCTCCAGAAAGCTCCACCTATGACCATGTGAAGCTTTAGGGAGAAATCTAGGTACAAGCCATGAGATGGGCTTTTGAGATACATTTGATTATAATTTGCCTTGCTAACATTTTCACCAATGATGTTAACATTTCACCCACTCCAGCTCCCAAAGTCGTGGCTGACAATGGGGTGGGATTGGACCAAGCGAGACAGCCACTTGTGCACCAGCAGAGAGAAACATTTCCTTGGGATCTCAAGATGACTATGTGACTAAATCCACCCAGTGGAAAAAGAGCATAATACCCTCTGCCAATTAATTTGTCCAGTTGTGAACCCTCAAGAGTAAAATTTTAATATTGCTTCTTCTGAAATATCCTCTTTGGCACGGCCCCAAAATTGTTTCACATTTTTTGTCTACTGAGAAGTGGGATCTATGCTTCCTGCCTTTGATCTGTGACTAGTTCACTGATAAAATATAGTAGAAGTGACATGGTGCTGTTTTTCTTACCCAGACATTAAGACCCTGTCAGTTCCTATTTTACCACTCTTGGGATGTTTGAACTTGGAATCCAGACATAAGTGAACCCCACCAAGTTGGACAGAAACCCAGTTGGAAAGGAAGTTCAGAGCCCGCCATCTCAGCCAAGTTCTCAGGGAACCACCTCGGCCACAGTCCTGCAGTGCGGCCTGCCAGCCTCAGATCCTCTCCCCAGCTGGGTCATGCATGACACAACCGCTATCAAAATGAATGACCGCTGCTGTTTTAAGCCTCTAAGTCCCTGGGTAATTCGTTGCCAGAGCTAGCTCGGCAATTGCCTTCTGCTCTGATCCCCCTATGGCTCCCTCGCATCTGACCCAAGCTTTTCTGTCCCTTTCCTCTGCACTGAGATGGTCCTGTCCTAGCAGAACTCATGCTGCTCTTCATAGAAAGCATTTGTTCTTCAAAGCTGAGTGTGTGTGAGTGTACTCCAGTCCAAGTTCCAGCAGCTAGTTCCAGAGGCTGATTCACACCACTGTGCCCTCCAGGATGCCAAAGAAACAGAGTTGGAACCTCTTAAGTTTGCAGGAGATTTATTGCAAGGGACTGGCTTGTACAGTTGTGCAGGCTGCCAATCCAAAACCCACAGAACTGAGCGGCAGATTGGAAACTCTTAGGAAATAGTTGTTTTGGTCTTGAGGCAAAAATTTCTTCTTCTTGCAGAAAAGCTCAGATTTTGCTCTTTTGGCCTTTCAGCCATTGAAGTGAGAGCCACCCTCCCAACTGATGGCAGTGATTCTGCTTAGTGCCAACTTTGTGCTGGTGCTCATGACATCTACAGCGTAGCTTCAGAATGACAGCTTATTCACTCATGCCTGAGAATAAATATGTATTTGTGGTGGGGATCCAGACATAAGTGAACAGGCAACTGACACCATTACAGTAACTATAAGATATAAAAGACAAATATAAGATTTCAGAAAAGCCATGACTACTAAGAGCAGAGGAAGCAAATGAAAAAAGGTAAAAATAGAAAAAATCAGACCCTTAGTACAGAGGCTCTGAGGGACAGAAACACCCAGTGCTATGTTCTGAGCTCACAGAAGATCTGCAAAACTTGGACCCAAATCTCCTCAGAAAGAGTCCTGGCTTCCTTGGGCCCCGAGAGCACATGGTGGAGCTGATTTGGCAAGTGTCAAGAAAGCTACAACCTGGGCTCAGCCACTGTTACAAGAAGAAAATCCTTGTGACATAGATGTTGTGACAAAGATGGACCGTGGTGATATAGGAGCCAGAGCAGAACAGCAACCTTCAGGAGGCCCAAAGAAAGACAAAACCCCCTTGTTCCTGACAGGTGCTGGCCCTAGTAGGAATTGCTCAACTATTATGGTGGTCGTCTAATGTGGCTGAAGCCCTTAAAACAACAGCTCATCTTCCCAGAGTCCACCTCCCCCCTTCTTCACCAACCCAACCCAAGGTGCAATTTCCTTTCACCCTTCCCACTACCTCAGGGAAGACCCCAACAGCTCCTCAGTATTTCTAAGCATTCCTCTCAAACTCCACCCCCAGCAAAAGTCCATAGAAGCCCCAGCTTTCTTTGTCTCAGGCCAAAAGATCCATCTGACCCATCTGCCCTCGATTCTCTCTGGGTCTTTGGAGTTCATAAAGGCTTCTTTTATCTTTCCTATCTCTTTACTGTGCTGCTGAAAAACCTATCGATTCCTTTGGATTTGAAGACTCCATGGAATGTTCTTCTCCTCAGAGACAACTATAAATGCAGACTTGCAGTCTAGAGCCCCAAAGCAGAATAGGGCAGGGCGGCTTCAGAGCTGGAGGGCCGTAGCTCCACAGATGACACCGGCTACCTTCAGCTGTCCAGCAGCCACAACATCACTCCATGAACAAGCGTGCCTTGACGGACCACAAAAAGTGTTCTTTCATTTTGCCTTCTTTCCAAATTCAGAACTGTAAATCTTCAATAGTCACTGCATTCATCTCTCTGAGCCATCCTCTCAGAGTCAGCCAAAGTGCCATCTGAACTTTGCCTTAAAAATATTCCATAAACTTAATTTCCAACAAATCTTACAAAAAGTAGGAAGGGTAAGAAGGAAAGAGAAGTGTGAAAATACTGTACACACACAAGCGTGAAACTCACCACAAGGCTTGAATTGATGCCGATAACTTCCTCCTCCCGCTGTCCACATCACGTCTCCTTGGTCTTCCTCGAGCACCTCAGATGACTGCGGTTTTATGTGGTGGGGTGACCCATTTGGTGAAGGATCTGAATCATCAGCAGTTATTTCTTTATCCAGGAGGAAGGGGAATTTGTTACTTAGGAATCCAGACTTCAACCCAAAAATGATTTCAAAGTCTCAGAGATGGAAACCAAAACTTCTGTGACTAGGCAATGAAACGGAATAGTGGGCTAAGGTAGTCCCTCTCCTCTCCCTGTAGCTATACTCATGTCATCTGACTATGAGAAACACAGAACCATAAAATTACCTCTGACTCAAAGGCAGTCTACCACCTTTGATGTAGATCCCCATCTTCACAGGGCATAGCCTTCCCACTGGTTCCATAACTGGATCTTCAGCAGGTCCCTGCATCTGTCTATTAGGCCAAGCTGTTTCTAAGGCAGTGGGCTATGAAACCTCATCTGTTCATCCCATGGGTATGAGCTCAGTGCTGCTCTTCTTTGGAAATGACTTTCTTGCTCAAAAGCAATGCCACCACAGACATGGTGGTATACACTGTAACCCTAACACACAAGAATCTGAGGCAGGAGGCTCACTGTGAGCTCAAGGCCAGCCTGAGCTACATAGTAAGTTCAAGACCAGTCTAAACTACATAGAAAGACTCTGTCTCAGAGAGACAGACAGACAGACAGACAGACAGAGACAAATAGACCAAGACAGAGACAGAGAGACAGACACAGAGAGAGACAGACAGACACAGAGAGAAAGAGACAGAGAAACAGAGACAGAGAGAGAAGGGGAAAGAGAGAGAAGGAGAGAGAGAGAAGGAGAAAGAGAGAGAGAGAGAGGACAGCAGTAATGGTGCTCTATATTTTGTAATTGCGGATGGTGATTCTGAGAGAAGAGCAAATCTGTACTCAGATCACAGGTCCCCTGCAGTGAAAGAGCACTTTTCCTCCCCTACAGAATGGTGGTAACATAATCCATCAGCCCCTAGGGACTGCATGGACCTTTTAGGGAATGTGCATAACAGTGGTTTTAGTTTAGTTGGCAAGTTAGACTTTTGTCCCTTTAAGAATCCTGCCAAAACACTTTGCTTGGGTGAAGTCCATATTGTTCAGCCCATCGTGGGCAGCTCCCACCCTTATGTTATGGCTGTAGAGATCTGGGAAAGAACAGTGATGAGAGTGAGGAAAAATAGACAAGAGATAAAATCTGGGTCAGGGAGAGCTTATATATATATATATATATATATATATATATATATATATATATATATATATATATATATCTCCTAGAGAGATTATCAGTGCAGCCTCTCTACTCGGCCATCAGTTAACAAGCTGCAACAGTGAGCTTTGAGGAGCCCAGATGTTCTCGGGCTGGTTTCGTCCTTGGCATAACACAGCTGGCACAATTACTTGCCAGCTTCAGCCGCCCCCCACAATGGCCATTTTACACACAGGCTCATTGAGCAAGCCCTGGGGTATGTGGGGCAAGGTGCTGACTAGAATCTGCCTGGAGCATTCATTCCCCTCCAAACAAGAAACTCAAGTCTGAAACGGGCTCAGTTCTGGACAGTGGATTGGAGGAAAGTCGACTGGGGTTTTTGGTCTTCAAACATTTTAGTAAGTCATTGATCTTCATTTTCCAGTTCACAGTGATAAACCTGTTCCACTGGAGGTCCTTAGATCTCAGAACACTTGATTACCACTGTGTCGCTTTTTTGTTGCGTGTTTGTTTTTGTTTCTTTAGGGTCAATGCAAACTCCTTTTTGGAGGTGAAGTTATAACATTTGGTCTCTGTTATATGGGAATTCTCTGAAGTCACAGAGCCCATTTCAGTGGTAGGATCGGCCTACCGGTACCTGCACGGGAGAGGAATCCCGACCTTACTGAACACCCCCACCCGTGGCCCGAGGGCCATCAGACATTTCCCCCTGAGTCAGATGTCCTTCTTGCCCCCTAGAGCCCAGAGACAGTATCTGACCCATAACACGGGTGGCAACAAAAGCACTGGGTTAGGTCAAGGGAAGAGTGAGCACCTGTCCTCTTCAGGGCACCTGCCCAGGTGACATTGTTAAGCCCTTTGTTGTTTGTATCTGATGCCCCCACAAGCGCTTCCTCTCAGAGGTGGCTCTCCCTCTTTTTTTCTTTTTTTTTTTTTTTTTTTTTTTTTTGCAGAACCTGGAATTGAACTCTACTGAGCCATCTCCCCAGCCCCAGAGGTGGCTCTGGGAAGCTGACTGGATATGGGGCTGCTGCCCTGCTGGAAGAGGTGGTACCTAGAAGGGTGTCTCCCTCCCTGGCTCTTCCCCCAACCCCCAGCTTCCTCTGCCCAGGTCTTTCCACGATGCCCTGAGTGTGAAACCATGCTTCTCTAAGCCCTGAGCCACGATAAGTCTTCCCCCTTTTATGCTGCAGGATTTTGATGCACCTGCAAGGAATGCGACAGACAAATCCTTTCCAAAAATGGGGTGGTGATGCTGAGCCACGACATACCATCCACCGGCCTATGGGGGGAAGCTCCTGCCAAACTCACTAGAAGGGAAAGGCAGTACGGTGCACATCATTTGCTTTGTTGCATTAATCTTATTGAGACACAAATAGCAATGAGATAGTTTCAAAACAGATTAGTAGGACAGTTACAATAATTAATACATTGCATATTGTTGTCTTCATAGTAGTCATTCATGGTACAAGATGCAGATAGGATATCCTGTCCAAAAACTACCAGTACAAATCTATCTTCGGTGCAGTTGCTTGGTTCACAGGTATCAGCATATATAGTTAGTCAGACGTCGTTTGACAGAAACACAGACCTCGCTCCGCCCACTTCGGACGCGCGTAGGCGTACACCAAGGCTCTATGGCGCCATCTAGTGGCCAAGTCCCCTCCAGCCTTCAGGTCTTGCAGTATCTACAACAAACAGGTGAAGAGAGATTTTTTTTTTTCATATGAGTGTGTGTATATACGTTTAAAATTTACAACATGATGTTATGGAATACGTATGGAATCTAAGATGGTTCCTGGGGCAATCTTTAATATATCTTTCACTTTACAGTTATTCTATGTGTCTGAAAGAGCAACTAAAATCTCCTTACTTGCCCTGTGTCTAGTATGACAGTAATTTACTGACATTCATCCTGCCGTTGAGCATGAGTTCTCTAGACTTGGGAACCCTACATGGCTGCTGTCTTGTCTTCCTCACATACCTCTCCCCATGTCCTCCCTCTGGGGTGACTACTGGTTCCTTCCCTTTCTTTTGCTCTGAGATCTTATATTCTAGGAAATATTTTTTAATTTTTATCTGTTTTGCTTTTCTTTGTTTTCCACTAGTGGAGATTTAACCCAGAACTGCTACTTTCCCTTTTTATTTTTTACTTCAAAACAAGATTTCTCTAACCTGCTGGGCTAGCCTGGAACTTATGATCCTCCCACCTTACCTTCCCAAGTAGCTTGAATGACAGGCAGACACCACCACATCTGGCTTCTATCTGCCTTTTTAGTTCGGTAAAATGTTCTCTAGGTGCATTCATGTTGCAGCAAATGGCAGGATTTCCTTATTTTTTAAGGCTGACTGTTACCCCATTGTGGTTGGGATGGATGGATGGATGGATGGATGGATGGATGGATGGATGGATGGATGGATGGGTGGATGGATATCACAATTTCTTTATCCATCTATCCATCAATGTAGTGTTTTCACATCTTGGCTAGTTTGACTGACGCTACAGTGGACATAGGACTGAAAATATGTTTGTGAAGTCTGTAGTCTCCATGTATGTATGTATGTAGATAGGCTGATCAATCAATTGATCCATATCTTAGTGATTTTCATAAAAGTGGATAGATACCCAAAGGTTGAGCCTGGTGTGCTTCAAACTTTCTCAGTGACTGGGGTAAGGATAAAAGCATCTTTTAAAGTCCATGACAGACTCATGGGCTTGACAAGAAGCCTGCACCCAGCTGGCTGGCAAAGCCCTCTCTTGAGGCTGAACTCACTCAAGCTGCAGTCAGGCCCACTCAGGGTGTTTGCAGAAGCTTGTGCCCACCCCCTCTAACACCATCTCAAACCAAGTATCTCAAAGCCTATGGCAGATGGGATCACACAAACAGATGTGGGGCTCACAAATTATCACCTCAACCAATCAGATGAGAGCAGTGTGCAACTTCTGGACCAGCCAGGGTGATGGGTGCTAAGATCCCCCCCCCCCCCACAGCAGCAGGTGTTGCAGCCATGTCTGCCTCTCTCGGCTCCCTCAGGTGGCTGACCTGCAGCAGCAGAACCCAGGGAGACCTGCCGAGGGACCACACACAGCAGGACTGTTTCCCAAGAATGGAGAGTGGCTCTGTTCATTCTCACTGCACAGGACCTTCTTCCAGGCTCTCAGGGAGCAGTGCCTTTTGGAGCCTTCTGCCTTCCTTCTCCCACCTTCACCTATGGATGCACGCCAGATGCCCTTCCTGGGGTGGCCCCATCAGGGACCTCCTCACCACCTGGGGCCTCTGTCCTGTCTGTCCTGTCCTTTCCTTGTTCCACCACCAGGAGTCCGTTTGCCCACAGACTGAAGAGGGGCAGTTTGCTGAAACCTCTCCTGGCCTCCTCCTGAGTCTTCTGCCAGCCACAGCAGTGTGCAAATGCTGCCAACCTGCCCCAAGGAAGTTAGAGCTGTGCTCTGGCCACTGTGGCTGAAAACTTGCTGATTCTTAGCTTGTTGCATGTCCGCTGGTACTCAGAAGTCCTCAGGGGCTCCTCACTCCCCTCCCTTACATCGCTCACTGTCTCAGTTCCTGACCCCTGCTCACTTTGACTTCACCTGGCCTGTCTCTACACGCATGCACGCGCACGCGCACACACACACACACACCCCATGAGGTGCCTTTCATGCCTCTCCTCACCCACCAACTCCATCCTTCCTTCAAGACCACTGTCACTCTCCATGCATCCATGCACAGCTGACTACTGACTGCTTCTGTATCCCTCCAGTCTGTTTATGACACTAAGTCAGAAACCAGGGCAATAGAAACTGAATTTTTTCAGTTAATCTGGAATCTTAAATCTGCTTTCTATTCTTGTAACATCATAGTTCAGTCTTCATGTGTGAGTACAAATGCGGATGACTGTGTGAATGTGCGTGCCATACTAAGGTGCAGACCCAGGACCTCATGCACCCGCCACTAAGCTACATCCCAGCCCTTTTCTTTTGTATTTTGAGGCAGAGCCTCACTACGTTACCCAAGCTGGACCTGTTTGTGATCCTCCAGCCTCAGCTGCCCAGGCAGCTGGATTGCAGGTACTGAGCACCACACCCTGGTAGCAGAACTGCAGACGAACGGGCAGATCTGATCCTGAATGAGGCCAGTGCCCAAGGAGAGAAGCTGGGAGCCCATAGATATTTTATCCAGCTGCAATCCCTTAGCCTACCTTGAAGAAACTTACCCCACAAGCTCACCACAGAGGATGGGAATTAGGAGAAGAGGTGCTGAGAGGGTGTAGCTGGCTGACCTGGGGAAGGGACACCCACGAGGGCATCCTGAATGTAGCCATGGGCAGAGCTACTGAGCCAAATAAAGCCCAAAAGAGAGCGACTAGCTCCAGGTCATCCTGGGAAGGGCCCAGGGCTCCTGGCCCAGGCTAACTCTGCTGCCCCAGTGCACCTGCCACTCCTTACCCAGGGCCACAAGAGGCAGATCTCCTTGGAGATGAGCCTGGGGACAGCTAACAAAAGCTAACGTGTGAGGCAGGTGAGAGCTCTCCTGCCTCCGTCAGGTCCTCCTCACCACCAACAGATGGCGCTTCACCCCATCCCTCAGCCAAGTTCAGTGAAGCCTGTAGGGTGCTCCAGGGAAGCAATCAGGAGAACTGACAGAGGCAGCTACAAGGAGGTGTCCTGGCATCGTCTGGCAAGGCCCTGGATGCTGAGAAGGCTCCGAGCATGGGCTTGGCGAGTATCTGAGGCCTGAGAGCCCAGAGGTCCATGTCTGAGAGCAGAAGATGTCTTCTCGGCCTGAGCAGAGCGAGACAATTTGCCTCTTTCTGCCATTTTGTCTTCCTCAGCGTTGCTGAGCTGGGTGATGGCCACCCATCCCAGTGAGGATGAAGCTTCTTTACTCTGCAGCAGATCCACATGTTTGCCTCACAAACATACCCAGGTTCAGCACATTCCAGCTCCATGGGTATCCCTTAGTCTGAGGGATACCCATCTCTATGGCTGAAGTGATGCACGAAACCGACCATCACAGCTGACTGAGGTGGTCGTGCCCCTGTTCAGCCCCAGGAGATATGCCAAATTAAAAAGAATAAAATAAAATATAAAGGATCGGAGATGTATTCAATGTGAAGGCCTTTGGCTCAATCCCCTGTATCAAACAAACAAATAAACAAAAAGGGGCCTCACAGGGACATTCGTGAGCTAAGAGTGAGTGATAATGGGTGGTTTAATAGTGGGTGAGGAGCTTTATCCCCAGCTTATATCTGGAGAGCAAACAGGAAGGACTGATACTTGAAGCCCAGAAAGACAGGGCCCTGTGCCTGGGGACACGCCCAGAGCCTGTTCACGACCTTCAGTTCAGGGACATGGCCAGCCCACAGCAACATCATCCAGAGTGACTCAGGGATCTGGGGCTCCAGCTTATCATCTTGCTTTCTGACCCCCACCTGTGCCTCCCATTGGCTGCGCCCAACCAAAGTCAGAGACAAAGGTGGCCTTGGACACAGTGCCAAGAGGTCAGCTTCCTGCACATAAAGTGGGGCAGAACTGGATCTGGAGAGCACATTTAACTAACCCCAGGGGTCTTAGGTGAGACAGCTGGATAGCCACATGCAAAAGAATAAAGCTGGACCCCACCTCTCCAGGTATAAAAATTGACTGACAATGGAACAGTGACCTAAATATAAGCAAGTATAAACCTCTCAGAAAAAACAGTTGGGCCTTAACTTTCGTGACTTGGATTTGGCGGTAGATTCTAAGATATGGCCTCACATTGTGAGCAGAAAAAGAAAAATATAGATGAACTGCACTTCATCAAAATTAAAAACTTCCATATATCAAAGGGCATTGTTGGGAAAATGGAAAAAAATTGCAAAATGGGAGAAAATAGTTGCAAGTCATATGAATTAGAGCTTACTTTCCAGAATATATAAAGAACTCAACAATAAAATGGCAACCTGATTTTCAACATGTACAAAAGACTTAGATATTTCTTCAAAGAAAATGAACAAATGCCCAAGCAGCACACTGTTAGCCATTAGGAAAGCACAAATCAAAACCACAGTGCAATACCAGTTCATACCTACTAGGATTCTAATACGAATAATACAGGAAATAACATGCTGCCAAGGACATGGAAAAATTAAAACCTATAATGCTAGAGGGCTGGTACCATTGCTATAGGAAACAGGTTGCCACCCGGGCAACCTAAAGTGAAAGACAGAATCATCTATAGACCAGCAATTCCAAGGGCTGGCAAGATCGCTCAGCAGCCTAAGTACCTGCCTAGGCAAGCACAGGGATCAGAGCTCGAGCCCTGGTACCACATGCTGTGCCAGCCTTGCTGGCAACAGAGGCTGGGTATGGAGGCGCATGCCTGTAATCCCATCTCTGGGGAGGCTGAAAACAGGAAGATCACTATGAACCCGAGCTGCACAGTGAGACCCTGTACCAAACATATTTTAAAAAACAAACAAACAGCAATTCCACTCCCAGATATGCACCTAAACAAAATAAAGAACTCAGATACTCAAGGGTTCATTCCAGTATTGCTCACAATTGCCCAAAGGAAGTAACTGAAGTGTCCATCAGCAGATGAAAAGATAAACAATGTGATCTATGGACACAAGCAATTGCTACTCGGCTATAAGAAGGAAAGGCTTTCTAATGCCTGACAAAACAGAAGAGAGCCTTAAAAACATGAATCAAAGTAAGTCGGACAAATTCTGTGACATCACCTCTACGAACATCTCATATAGGTAATGCAGTAAAGTTTTCAGGCACTGTGGCTGGGAGGTGGGGATGGGAATTTCTGCCGAATGGGTTTTTATTTGGTAGAATGAAAAGTTTTGAAGATAGATAAAGATGGTGGTTGCACAGCATTATGGGTGTAACTGTCTTTGAATTACGTACTTAGGAATGGCAAGAAAAGAAAAAAGACTCACTTTAGAAATTATGGTTATGTCAGTTACTTTAGCTTCTCTCTGTATACATTTATTCTATGTATGGTTCCCTCATTTCAATGTTCCTTCTGTCTTTCTTCCACAGACAGTATCTGTCTGTGGCACAGGCAGCACTGAGAGCTGGGAATGCTATAATGACTAGACTCCTAAAGGGGCTTTGCCTCCACGGCACAGGGAAATAGATGTGTGTGCATAATGTATGTGCATAAATTAAAAAGTGACTCAGGAGACCAGATAGCAGGAAGAGATGTGAGGAAGCTGAGATGTAGTGGAAGAGAAGCCACCAGAGAAAGGTGATTGAGGAAAACGTTCCAAGCTGAGGGCACTGCACGTGCAAGGCCATGCCAGGGGAGGAGCTTGGTGTCCACAGCAAAGATGGGCAGGGGCTGTGCACCCACAGTGTGAGGAGAAAAAAAAAAAAAACATCCCGGTAGGGGACACTATGCAGAGCCTGCGGCACAAGGCCTTTCAAGCTGTGAAAGGTCTCAGATTCACACTAAATACCATAGGAAGCCAAAAGGTTACTTTAAGTAAGACAGTCACATTTACTAGAAGACCACTAGGTGGTAGGCAGGAAATGGCTTAGAAAAGGTTGGATGTGAAAGAGAAGTTAGCAGCTCGGGTGGGGTGAAGGGAGGCAGGGCCCTGTTCGGACTGAGGCAGCAAGGGAGGGAAGAGCGGGCTGGGACAGTTGGAGGTATATTTTAGATGTGAAATCAAGGGACTCAGGCTGCTTTCTACCTACTTTATCCTTACTGCTCTGGAACATGTTTTTTACTAGTTGGCTCAGGAAGAATCCTGGAAATCACATTTCTAAGTCCACATGCTACAACGGACAATTTACTTAGGAACAGGATGAATGCTTGGGTGATGCGACTCCTTTCTTCCTGTTTCAAAAGACTTGTTTCGTTGTCTTCCAGTGTCATGAGTCCCAGAGAAGTCTGAGCATTCTCCCTCCCTGTGTATGGATTTCTAGGGGCTTTTGTCATCTTTTGGGTGTAGAAGTTCCCCCTGGATAAATCTGAAAGGAGTTCTTTTATTAATCCTAGTCTGATCATGAAGCCCAAGGGGGAGCTCTTCAGCCAGCTCAGCCTCCCCTAGTCCTGTCTTCTGGAATGGAAGCCCCACTTTCCTCTGGGAAAGAGGCCTCACTGACAGTGTCTGTGAACCCTGGGGAGAGCCACCTGCCCTCCTGCCAGAAGTGGACGCACACCACCAAGGCCTAGGTAGAGATCCTTCTCAGGGGCGCAGGCAGACCCCAGGGCAGGCACGGCACTCTAGCCAACCCAATCAAGGTCAGTGAGAATCACACCAAGGTCATTGCATAAGCAGTAGAAAGGAAGGAACTCCTCCTGCTTTCAATGGGGCTGGGTTAGCTGAAAGAAGGCAAATGCAGAGAGGCTGGGTGTCTCGCTAGGAAAACCACCCACTCATGGAGCAAGGCCACTGGGGAAAGCACGGGCTGGAGAAGCAGAGTCCTGAAGAACCCGTGAGCTTCACTGTGTTTAAGTCATTTTGAGCTGGGAGCTGGACAAGCCCAGATGCCTGCTTACCACAGGAAGGGTATTTATTCCATTTTATCCTATTTACTTACTTTAGTATTAAGAACACATTCAATGTTTAAATCCATTTTGCTAGGAGCTAATACACGCTCAACTTATGACTGCTGCTTCAAGTGTTGCTGCGAATTATTTTCAGGAACACCTGTTGCTGGCTCTTTAATATCTCTCTTTCACATTGATGCTATTCTTTCATTTTCATTTCTTTATCTTTTGCTTTTGTGTTCTAGGAAATTTATCTGTACTTTGTCTTTTACTCATTCATTCAGTTTCCTGCAGCGCCTATGAGCAAGTTGTGACTTCCATTTTAGGGTTTAATTCAATAACCATGGTGTCCAGTCGAGTACAGCTTTCACTCTATTTAGACTGTTCCATCTTTATCATGTGCCTGACTGTACTCACAGAGACATAAATTTTTTCCAGCATGAATGAAGTAGTCATTCATTTTCCTGATCAATGGTGCCCCTGATCATATTCAGTCCTCTTAAGCCTGCTTTGTCTGTAGCACCTACACCTGAGCTAATATGTATATTGAACCAAGACCTAAAATGATAGATGGCTCTAGAATAAATTTTCAATATGTAAATGATGAATGAGGATAGGTATTCGCAGTGTGTTCAGAGTCTTCCTCAGAGCAGGAATCTAGCATGGAAAGGTAAGCGGCCCATTGCTGTTAATCAAGAGCTATAGGAAATGCACTCAGGCTTGAGAGCCAGATGGGCTGTTCAGAAACAGATGTGGGCTCCAGACTTGGAGCCAGGCGTCAGCAAGTTTTGAATGATCAGAAGAGCATCTGCAGATGATCCAGGACTAGGTGAAACTGTGAAGGAGGAGTATTCTTTGGGAAAGGAGGGAGCTTGGGCCTTTCTTCCAAAGAGCGTCCCCCTGGGAGTCTGATTGCTCTACCTGGGAATCAATGCCACTCAGTCCCTCAAAGATGTGGCTACTTTTCCTACAATGTAAGGGAATTTGGGGACTTTAATAAATGAGTGAAAAGTCCCAGCCTATCTGCTACTCTTCTGCCCTCAAAAAAAGATACAAAAAAAGCATCCCAAGAAGCTGGCAGAGGCAGGCTTCCCTGGGGTTTGCTCTCTTTGGTCTCTGTTTGATCACTGGCTCCTTCTCTGGTTTGGAACACTCTTAGGTACCCAATTTCCTACTTACTAGTTTCTCTTATGTCTGGAAAGATGCTGACATCAGTAGAAGTTTGTTACTGAGATCAAAGACGCAGCCTGTGACTCAAAGAATGCACTCTTGGGGAGACTTCAGATGCCCTAATTCCTTCTGTCTCTGCTCACTTTCAGCTTCGTACTGACAAACTGTTCCAATGCAGCCAACCTGAGGGTTATCTCCAGGAGAGAACCTACGGAGGCACAGAGGACAAATGAAAACTCCAAAGGCACAACCATTCAAAGAGGTTAACATTGAAGCCATGGGAACCACTGCGTAGAAAGGACCTCCTAGCTCATTGCTCCCACATGACTCTTCTCCACAGCTTGGCAGAGGTCATCTGACTCTGTCCTGAGGCCCAGAGAGCATCGTCACACAGCTGCCTTAAATTTGGTAGCAAGAGTCAGAGGCAAGAAACACACACTGAAATAGACTTACACTTATGTAGACCACTGAGCTGCCTCCCAAGACAGACAGTGGTAGCAGGGGACAGGAGGGAGGAGAGAGGACAACGATGGGCCAGGGAGAGAGGTGGCGGCTGTGTTTGAGTAAGAATGATTTCCCTCCATCCCTGGGCCTGCTGTGCTGCCTCCACCCCTGGGGCATACTGAGACAGCAATTGAGACTGGGCGTGGTGGCGCCTGTAATCCCAGCTCTTGGAAGGCTGTAAACAAGCAGATCACTACACGTCCGATCTAGTGGTGAGACCCTGAATACCCTGTAGACCCTTCCCTAAGGCTTCCATGTCATGCATTCCCAGGAGTAATGTTAGAGTGGCTGTTCAGAATTCCCAGGGACCATTATACAGAGTCCCACCCCTCAACCTTGAATTTAATACATATGAGGTAAGGCCTGGGCAGCTCTGTTTTCAAATAAAGCTTCACATTATTTTGACGAATATCTAGGTTGAAATTCATTTCCCCAGAGAGCTCTGAGCAAGGCCACCCCAAACCCTGGTGGTCAAAAACTCATTCCTGTGTCCCCCAGAGATCTTCCAGGAGGCTGCATTCCACTCAGCCCCAGGGCACAATGTTTCCCTGCCTTCCCCAGGTGCAGCCTGTCCTTAGAGCCACCCAAGCCCTGCATCCAGACCTCTGCACCTCAGCGCACACCCAGTTTGCCCCCTTTGTTGTGAGCCAGGCAAGATGCTGACAGGAACAAAAATGACTTGTTTTTGACAGCAAAGATACAAGCTATGACTCAGATGACGCACACATGTTCTGTAGGGAGACTCTCACATCCGACCTCCCTCCTTCCGTCCACAGAGAGTCACGTTGTTACGCTAACCACATCACTAATTCCGAAAGATGGGGACTCCTACACTTGGCCTCCAGGTCAATGTCACTGATTGGGTCAGGGGCCTGGTAGGTGTTCAACCTCGAATTCCTGGCACCAGTTTCCTTGGCAGTGACAGTGAAAGCCCACAGGTAGGAGCATGGCAGGAGGTGATGCTCTTGATTCATAGATAGTCTGGAGGGAAGGTGTTAAAGAAGAGCTTCTTGAGCCTCACAAAAACACATTCTGAATATTGGGGTGGGGCCAGGAAATCCGCCTTTTGAGCAAGAAGGCCCAGGTAACTCCGAGCAAGGCTGGTGTTTGAACTTCCCCCATTTGGAACGGAAACCTTGAAAAAGAAAAGTAGCCAGGAAAGGGAATGACGTCCGCTGGGCCCCACACAAGCCATTACCTCCTTTCTTCTTCAGATCACCGCAGGCGTGTGTTTCCATGACAGCCGCTACACTCTCCTTGCCTGCTGTCTTCTTTAGGAAACCTTCTCCCCCTGCCACAATTCTGGTCTTTCTTTCTCAAGCCAGCAGCAAACCTTACTCGGGGCATCCAGTTCTAGACATTTGGGCAAAGAGGACTCAGCAAGGAGGTAGGATGAGGGTAACACTCTACGGGAATGGAAGAGCCAGTGTTGGGGGAAAGCCCAGGCTTGGAACACACCTGGGACCAAAAAAATTTTAAATTGTATCTGTTACATCACTGAAAATTAAAATGTTGAGAAGTCATGACTCACCCTTTAAGCTCTTGCTCAGTAAAGCTGGGCCACACAATCCAAAGACCTGCATTTATGTCAGGCCCATCATATTGGCTCCATGGAGGATCTGTCATTTATTGGCTGTGTGACCTTGAGCAAATCATTCAACTTTTTTGAGATTTAGTCCTCTTATCTATAAAATGGGGCTGATTGTCTAATAAGAACACTGTTAGTTTTGATTAGATTATATATTTAAAGAAGCTAGCACACTTTTTGGTACATGGAAGACATTCAAAAATAAGGACCCACCCAGGGCATTATTAATAATATAACTCTAAAATATATACCTTCCCCCACTTTCCTTCTCTTACTCTTCTTCATGTAGCCTAAGAAACAAGCAGTCTTAACTGTTCTTTATTGTCTAAGGTCCTGACAAGCTCCAGAGAGTAACCAAATTGATCAGTCTCAGCCCGTCTTCATTTCCATCTACATGACCTTCCCAAGCCTCAGTTTCCTGCTCAGGGGATAACAAAACAATCCCCTCACCAAGTTTTGACAGAGACCTAGAGCAAAGATGTGTGTAAGGAACCTAGCACTGTGCATCCATCTTAGCAGCTGAAGCTTCCCCCTCCCTCCAAGCTGTCATGTTCATCCGGGTCCTCCTCCTCTACGGCACCTTTGCCAGTGTTTCCCCTACCTGAAATGCTTTTTCCCCTCTTTCTGCTTCTTGGAATTATCCCTAAAGTCATCTTCATCCTACTCCAGCCCCAATAGAGAAGATGCTCAGATGAGCCACCCCTACATTAACCAATAGAGTATTTTTGAGAGTCTATCGAGTGTCAGGGAAACAGAGACTATCAGGGTCCATCCCGAGTTCCAGAAAATCAGTGCACTTAGCACAGAACACATAACTGTGATGCTATGAGATGAGAGGAAAAATAGAAGTCAGCCAAGAGTACTGGACCAGTGCAGAAGAGGGAGCTCTCCAGCCTGACTTGACTGCTGAGGCACCCTTCACAGTGAGAACAGTCTTCTGTCTGACCTTTGTCTACTTGTCTGATAATTAACAAGTAGAGAAGGAAGAAGCCAAGGCTGACCTCAGGAAGAACCAGCATGGTCAGAGGCCAGTGAGCTGGGAGGAAGCAGAGGCAGAGCTGGAAATGTGAGAGGGGCCTACGGTGTGAACAATCTGAATGTGGCTACAGAAAATTCTAGAAGAGGATTCCATTCCATCCCTGGCCAGACATATGGGGACCGTGGAGAGGGAAACTGTGGCCCTCTAAGGGACATTTGCCCATAGAAGCAGTCTCTAGAAATCTGTTATCTCAAGTTCTAATCCTATCATTAGCTAAGGGACCATGGCTTCTAATTTAAGGGATATAAGGATATGGAGGTCCATACTTCTGCTGGTCTCTTTTTTTCTTTTTTTAACTACAGATGGATGACTTTTCTTTTGATTTCTTTATTTGAGTTACAAAATTTAAAGAATCCCATTCCACTCAAGGAGGAGTGAAAGTTGGAAGATCT
Organism: Ctenomys sociabilis; assembly: GCA_004027165.1. Taxonomy (NCBI): domain Eukaryota; kingdom Metazoa; phylum Chordata; class Mammalia; order Rodentia; family Ctenomyidae; genus Ctenomys; species Ctenomys sociabilis. The sequence goes on from PVKA01013099.1 coordinate 23,586, forward strand.
AATACTTTTTTATGGCAGGTTCCATTTGGAAGTAACCATTTCACCAGCAGCTTACCACCCTTCCTCCAGGAGACAGAAGTCAAGAACCACAGGGCAGAAGCAAACTTTTATCCTTGGGCTTCCTATAACATGCTCCTGACCAGAGGTTGCGGCTGGCCAGGTTCAGCCTGGCCTTAATGCCTGACCACTGTCATTAGCGTCCTGGCTGCAGGAAGCAGGCTGTGGACACTCAGTGCCTGGGCTTAGCAGACACAGTCTGGAGGCCACCTTGCAACGTGTCCACTATCTCCTCCATGCCCTTAGAGCTCCAGAAACAGTAGCCCTTTCTCAGTGCCTGAAGTCTCCTTCAAAAAGCCACTCTCTCTGAGTCTGATAGTTGTCATTCCCGTTTCCTTTTGCTGATCCCCAGGGCCTCAAACACGTACCCACTCACATGCCCAACAAATGCTGCTCCTAGCAAACTGTACTCTCCCTGTGAGCCCAAGTAAATGCTGTTGCTCTCAGCAACTTCCCCTGCCCACTCTTGCCTCCTCCACAGGTGGTAAATCACTCTTAGAGCCTCATAGCACTCTCCCCAACCCATAATAGCACTGTCCTATTGTGCAGCAACACATCTGACTGGCTGTCTGTAGCCCCGGAGAAAATGAGCTCCTTCATCCCTGGGCTGGAGAGTTATACAGCCCTCGCCTCAGCACCCAGGGTAAAATCCAGTCTCATTTCCTGATGGCCTTCGAAACTCAGTTGGAAGCCTAATGGAGTGAGGATTTTCTTTGTTCTGTTTGGTGCCATGTCTTCAGCAGCCAGTTCAGTTTGATATGTGGAAGGCACTCAGTAAAAATTGATTATCAGAGAAACAGAGCAGCGGTTCCAAAGTCTGAAAGCACAGACATGAGAAAGGGAGTGCTCAGGGATACTGATGCAGTCACATAGGAAGAACAACCTGTAAGGTTCTATAGCATTACATGATGACAATAGGTGACAGCAATTAATTCATTGTATCAATATAGAACCAATACAGCTAATAGAAAGGATTTCCAACCTGCTCATATAAAATATGCATACACAAATGATAAATGCCTGAAATGATAGATATGCCAATTGCCTTGATATAATAATTGCATATCAAATACACATTTAGGCTATCATACTATAAATGCCATATGTGTCAAAACTGAAAAATACATTTCATGGAAAATTGGTGGAATTAATTTAATGTAAGCAATTCAGTTTAAGAAATGAAATGTTCGATCAAGTTACTGAAGTTTCCTGAAAATTGATTTATTTCAAGGTTATTGTTCCTTGGGATATACAATGAGCACTTGTTCAACTCCTTTGGTGCAAGTTGCAAAATGTATGAGGGTAAACAAGCCAGTTTATATGACAGGTGGGGAAGAAGGTAAAACATTTATAGAAAGCCATGTCAGGAAGATGGACAGAAACTGTGCAGGGAGAATTCAGGAGGCCGGATGCTTCGGACACCGGGCTGCTCGGGAGGTCTTCAAAGAGGTCCCGCTGTTCGCCTGGAGACATCGTTATGATGTTTTCTCTGCTGACTCAGGCAGCCTGAGGCATTGGTTCCCGACCATATCAGACTGAAGAATGGACATCGGCCTTAGGTCTCCAGAGTGAGGACTTCAGATCACTGGTCAGTCCTTTCTGGCCCCTCCCACGCAAGCCTGGACACCTCCAGAGCAGTGTAGTGGGCAGCTCTGCAAACTGCTCTGAGGTTTGTGGAAAGGTGGGTTGGGGAAGAGAACAGGACATGGGGGTGCCAAGAAAAATGGAGAGCAGTAGACAGGTGACTACAGATAGGCAAAGGCGAGGGTGCAGCAAACACCTCACGGTGCAGAGTGCTGTTTATGCCCCTGGAAGCTCTAAAAGGTTCACCACTCCTGGGGTGGGTGCTGGGTGCTGGGTTCTGATGACCTCAGCTTTGTTTCCAACCCTTCTGTGACCCACAGCAGCTTCCACCCAAAGATATTCTGGGACATCTCAGGCTCCATGTAGTACACTCTGTTTTGGTTTCTGCTGGCTCGGTTACAGCATGGTGCAGACTACAGGTATGAAGAAATGGATCATGATGAAGTCGAGGGCTACTGGGGGAACGGGCATGAAGATGTAGTTTACTGGAGGGCTTGCTTTTACCATGACTGCCTTCCCCCAAGCACCTCAAATGCAGAAGCTCATCCATCTGCCCAGGTCTAGCTGGTAGCTTTGCATTAGGAAACTCATGGCCAGATAAAGGCAGTTCTAGTGATTTGTGGGTGTTTGGAAACCCAATCTTTGTAGATCCGCGGGATAAACCACCTACCCCTGTTTCAGAGAATGACTGTGACACGAGACTATACCAGAAGTGTTCCACTTCTTGCAGCAGAGCCCAGAAGTCTCTACACACAAGTGTGACTATGTGTGTCCACATGTGGATGGTAAGGAACTCACTTGGAACATATATCTTGAAATCCTGTCAGTATGTGCAAGCACTTCTCTATGAATAAAACAGAATCATCATTATGGAAAAAAACACAGCCTGAGCCCCCACTTTTTGGTGGCTTTGAGGTCTACAGAAGTGCACAGATGGCAACCTTTTTACAAAAATTTAACCCAGCTACTCTAAATCGAATCACACCCTCAATCAAGGCTTGCACTGTGTGGGAGGGCTCTGGGAGCCAAGGGATCTGTGGTGTTTCTCAGCACTGTGGGACTCTGACCTGTGGCTAATGTGTGGGGTGGGGGAAGGGAAAGCCAGACTTTATACGGCCCTAAATCATATCCAATTAGAGGCAGGGTCTCCTTAAGAAAAAAAAATTATAGGGGGCTGGGAAGATAGCTCAGTAGAATAAGTGCTTCCCTGGGAAGTGCAAGGGCCTGAGTTCAATCCCCAGTTCTGCCAAAAAAAAAAATTATATATGATTATTAATATCAAGGTATAGACATAAAATTAGGCATAGGGCTTTGGAAAAAGACAGCTTGAAGCTCTAGCTTCATTAGCACCACAGGAAATAGACTCGGGGGAGGGGGAAGGAGGAGCCTGAACTTCAACTTTACTTTCCTCTGCCCTGGTCCTATACAAATTGAAGCCCAAAAGGAATTGGCTCCTCAAATATCCACTTCCACCCTAGAAGAGATGCCTGAGCCCTCGAAGCCTCAATGCAGTGGAAGGGAGGGCCAGGACAATGTGAGCCAGGCAACCTGAAGGAGAAAAGGAGCAGCTACTCTTCCGTTCTTGCAATTTCTATAACCCAGAAGTTCTCCAACTTTCTAATTTTGATCTTTTTGCCTGTCCCTTTCACAGCTGGTCTTCATTTCTGAACCTCCTCTGGGTCAGGTAATCCCCTCTTTTGCAGGGAAAAGGGCAGAGAGGAAGTTCACCTTTCTTCCTGCAGTGTAGCTAAGCACACAAGTTGGAATGAATTCAAAGCTCTGCCACTTATTAACTTGAACTCAGGAGAGTTATTTTCGCTTGCTCTATGGCTTTCAGCTTCCTCCTCATAAAACTGAGATAAAGTTAAGCCCTACCTCATAAGGTTATTATGAAAATAACTCAGGAAAAATGTGTCCCCTAGCAAACACTTGTAAGAGAGACTCCTCCTGGGTCACTAGGAGCCCATCTGACTCACTAATAGCTGCTGCTGTGGGCTACAACACTCTGGTCTTCCACACTTGTGAGGATGCCTCTGTCTTTCTCTCCCTTCACTCTGCACTCAGAGGAACTTAAAACACCTCTTAGACAGATGCCCTGCAGCAGCAGATAAAGAACTTGGGGCAGTTCTCCGCACTTTACAGTCCAGAGTTATTAAGGGCAGGACCAAAGCCTTTGGGAAAATGTCAAAGCATACTTGCAGCACAGGGAACCAAAGCCTCATGACCACTCAGAACTGTTGGCTGGAAGCAGGCAGTGGTTGTCCTGTGGAATACTTTGACTTGGCCCAGGAATTAATAGAGGAGGAATAGGCAGCATATGATCCAAGGAAAATCATTCATTCCCTAGGAAATGCAATAGATGCATTCTCCTTCCTCCTGCTCCAACTCAATATAAGTTCTCTGCACAAAGACTGAGAGTCAAGGGGTCTGCAGGCCTGGCTATTCCTAGCTCTGCCACTAGCTAACACTGAGATTCAGTTCTGTCTGTTACACCCGTGTGTGGGATCTTCTCTTAAACTTCTTCAGAAATTGCTTCATCTCAAAATCACTTGGAGGATCTCCCTGAATGTGACACTTCCTGCCCATCACAGCAGTTTATCTGACCTTGCATCAAACCCCAGAGATCCTGGAGAAGGCAGGCACCAGCCATCTTTCCCGGCCATGCACTGAGTGACAAGGGAGGTGTGCAGGAGGCAGCAGGAAACCTGCTTAGGTCTCACACATATACACACAAATAAGGGAACTAAGATGGTTTAATCTGATGAGGAACTTTTCCAGCATTCTTTTTTAACACAGTAAGCATAGATACCTGTACACCTCCATTATAGGAATTTCCATCGTCTTTCTTTGTCATTTGGGGAAAACAGCGAGGAGCTCAGGACAAAACTAAAATAATAGAAATTTAGATATCTGCAAGAAACCCCTAGTTCTCAGAGGTGTGAGATGCTGAAATGAGGGACAAGTACATGTGGCAATACTTTGGTGTCTCTGATTTCCATATGTCCTGCCTAGGAGGATGTGGGGGCATGACCCTCACCTCACCCCACCATAGATTCCTCTCCTGCCTAAAAATTCTAAATTTCTGCATGAGTTGAGCAAGAAAGTACAAAAGGAAGACTGACTTGGCAAATCCCATGGGGCCCTGATGAAAGGAACAGGTTTGGTAACGAATATGTCACAATGCGGCCCCAGGCAAGTGACTTGACCACACGAAAATCAAGGGTGATCACATCCTGTCCTGCCATGGTCTCTGCACTGTGGAGCTGGGCCCTTACCCTTGGCAGTACCAGGCTTTCTTCCTCCAACTCTTATCACAGCCTCACAATCAGATGAGGCGGCTTTGGACCTGCCCATCCAACAATGCTCCCCACCGCCTGTGTTGTATGCATCTCTGAGTTTGTCACCCAGAACTGGAAGAAAGCTAAAGATCCAGAACAAGAAGATGATGACAGGTACTGCCTTCAGGGCTCCTAGAATAGTGGAGGAAGCTGCCAGACTCAGAGAGATGACAAAGAATACAGTGAAATAATACCAAGGAACACATGGAGAAGAACAACTCTAAGTAAAAATTAAAATAGCACAAGCCACCCATTCAGTAAAGGATGGCAGACTGTGAGCGTTAATTTTCTGTCAACTTGGTTTGCTCACAGGATGCCCAAATGTCTCATTATTTATGGGTGGGACTCCCAGGCCACTACTGGAAGATCAGCACTGGGATCTGTGGACTGTGTAGATTGCCCTTTGTGGTAGGGGTGAATATTGTTCAATCAGATGAGAGCCCAGGGGGACAAAGGGGTGAAGGAAAGGAGGATCCACCCTCCTTTCTTGCTTGCTTGAACTCAAATGGGCATCTTCTCTTGCCCTGCACCTTCCTGGTTCTCAGACCTTCAACCTGCAAGATCGGCTCCTAGGCACTTGAGCCTGTGAACTACACCAGTTTTCTGGCCTCCAGCTTGCAGTCAGAATATTGAGGGACTTCTCTGTCTCCACATTATATAAACATATACCTCATCAGATAGATAGATAGATAGATAGATAGATAGATAGATAGATAGATAGATAGATCATTCAATTGGTCCTATTGCTCTGGAGAATCCTCATAAAGGGTGCACTAAACTAACCAAGGAAAGCTTCTCAGAACAGGTGACTTTTAAGATGGATAACAGACAAATAAGAAGAAAGGAATCCCTAATCCAGATGAAACTGATGGAATTGATGGTGAGTTTGGAGGAGCAGCTGGAGGGCAGGCTCTGACCTAAGGGGGAAAAGGGCACATGTTCCTGTAGAGAACTTCATGAGCTTACAGTATGGACCCCCAAGCTCTTGGTCTCTCTCCCCGCTCCATAGTATAAGACAGAAAGAAAGCCACCTGGACCTACTGGCACCTTCTAACCCAAGCACTCCACATTCTACAACCCTAAAAGTACAGGAGGGAGTCCAAGGGCAAGTTGGCCTGGGTGGAGAACTGAGGCATCCAATGGGAGATGGACAATTCATGGGTGTCCACTTGAACTGAGCAAACTCAAGCTGCCTCCCTGACCAAACATCAGCAGGACGTGGCCCTGTGCAGCAGTCACAGAGCAGAGGGAGACCTGTGTCTGGGGCCAAGTAAAGCCAGCTGGGTGCAGCAAAGCAGAATGTCTATGGGAGGTGAGATGAGCTCTAACAAAGAGCTATAGCTCTGAGCCACACAGCCAGCCCCTCCAATGACAGACCAGTGCCTGTCAGGACAGAGCAGGGCTAGCCCCAGTGGGCAGTCATTCTAATTCTCAAGTTCTGCAGCTGCCTCTTACATCTGGATCCAGACAGCCTCTATATCCAAATTTACTGCACAGAGAGAAGAAAGCTCCAAAAGGGTCAGGGCAGGTTAGCCAGAACTGATTTAATTGGCACAGAGAAATGGCAGTAGGTGCTCAGAGGCCTTGAGCAATCTTCAGAGGCTCCATGCCGCCCCACAGGGCACCCTCACTGGCCTTTGCCTTGATGTAGTTTTCATCCAACTTTGCCAGCTGAAATAGCTGCCCAACGTAGAAATAGGAATGAAAAGTGGGGATCATAGGAGGATTACAGTTAGACAAAAGGCAGGGACTGGTACAGGTCATAAAACACGGTCCAGGGAAATCCCCACAGAGAAGTGCCCCAGCTGTTTTCCCCATCACCTTGGGTAACTTTCCATTGCCACATACATGTACCCTGTCCGCCTCCTCCCTAGGTCTCTTCTAAGAATCAGTTTCTCAGCTACTAACCTGTAAGGCATGAGAAACAGAGGAAGCATAAGCCCAGTTCCTAAAATTTCCTAGCTGCAAGCTAAGTAAAACTTACACTCATGCTTCAAGTAGGGATATCCACATGTGCACGCTGATCAGGGCCAAACTGCAGTGTCAGAGGCTCAGAGGAGGGGTGTCAGTGAGAATCAGAAGGGAATGTCTAGGCTCCAGAAGCCTGGAGCATAACATGTGACAGTTCATAGACAGAAACTGGCATGGAGTAAACCACCCCTCACTGAGTTGTATGCCATGCCAGGCATCTTTCAGCTGTTATTTCTCTTTATCCTCCCAACCAAAGTGGTGCTATCTTTTTTTCCACTTTGCAGATGGAGAAACAGAAGGATTCGTGTGAATTTAGACTCAACATGGTGGCCTCAAGAAGTCTGCCAGTAGCCAAACCAGTAGGGGATAACACGACAGTAATGGTGATGAAGTAACATTGGCCTGACCGCCATGTCTAGGGTGCCGAAGAAGAGAATTTCCATCGTCCCCTCGGGTGTGCTAACATCAGCTTTCACCTCAAGCTTTGTTATTTACAGCAGGCCCTGTGCCTCTCCATCCTTGCGCTCAGTCAGGCTGGCTCCAGGACTCTCTCGTCAATAGGCAGACTCCACCCTAAGCCTCTGCTTGGAGGGTGTAATTAACGGCCACCAACTGTGAGAGAGCCTGGAGGTGTTATCATTGCGATCACCCAACTTAGGGCCATGACTATGACTAATCTCCAGTGTTCCAGATGTAGAAAGCATTGATAATAACTCTAAGTACTTCTTCCTGCCTTTGCGTTTTACCTACCATTGAGATACCAGGTGTGAGGCAGGAGGTGAAAGGGAGGCCTGGCCTTTCTGGAACTCAGAGGTTATGCTGTTTCCTCAGCCCTTCCCTCAAGCCTCCTGCTGATTGTATCTACTCTTCAAACTACACCTTGATGGAGGAGGTCTGAGAAGTTTGGGGCTGGGATGAGTCAGGCCAGACGGAATTAGAAGCATCAAGCAGAGCGCAACTCCTGGGGCATTCAGCCGGGGCTTCCCTCAAGGGAACCATGGACCCATGCTGACCAAAGCTGGCTCACAGGAAAACCCTGTCTTGCTACATGACCCCTGATTCATTGCTTTGCCCTGCGGGGCCCTGGCTCACGTGCTGCCTCACATTGTGTTTTAAAACTCCTCCCAAGACGGAGAGACTAAAGTGTCAAGACATTAGGAAAACCATCCCTGGAGATCTTATCAGAATTCAGTTTCCAGTGCCATCTGAGGAGCTGGGACCTAGGAAGAGATGCTGTGCAGTGGTCTGTCTGGATCCTCTCCAAATGCATCATCAACAAGCACACATCCTTCCAACTCCAATTCACCCTGGAAGCCCTTCATTGCACTGTTGTTAAAATACAAATGATTCCTGGGGCCAGGAACCAGCATTTGTTGGGTGCTCTGTGTGCTGGGGGCCATGAAGTGCTTTCTTCCAGCTAATCATATGCCATGTGCTGCCCCCACCACTCTGCTAAGAAAGAGCAGAGTATGCGTCCTCAGGCACGTGGCCCTGGCTGGCATCCTTCTTCAGGGATTGAATGGGCACCTCATCGTTTTGAACTCTCTACCTATAGTGTACCTAAGTAGAAGATGTCACATCATTATTAGGGATATATAAATATATATCACTTAGAACAGTACCTAAAGCATTTTAAGGATTGGCTCTTGTTTCATTTTTATTACGTATTCTAAATAACACATAACACGTGTATCACTCTCAGTCTTAACAATGGCTCTCAAAAGTAGAGGAAATGTGACTGCATTGAACCCCAAAGGGGCAACCAGAACATTACACTTTCTCTGTCACCCAGTCTTTCCTAGTACAGCCCTATATGAGCTTCCCATCACTGCCAACTAAATGTAGTACAGTGGGGGGTGCCGTGCCCAGGCTGGGATCAAGGGCATAGAAGGTCTGAGGAATTCAGAGCTATCCCCTGGCCCTTAGGAACCTCCAGTCACCATTCATGCAGTGAGTGGGCGGGCCCCAGGGAAAAGCCTAGAATCAAGAGTCAGCAATTACTTTGATTGTACATGATTTCCTGTATGACTTTCTTATATTGTTCCCCCAGCTTCCTCAAAAGAAAAGCACCTCTTATTCAGCCTTCAGAAGTCACAGATATTACCAGTATGAGTCAATTCCTAGGACAGGGGCATTTGCCTGTGACTAGCACTGTTCATCTTTCATATTGGGAAGGGTAGGTAACATGATACAGCTAAAGAGCCTGGGAAGGCCCAGAGCCTGTATCACCCCCTACATAAACACACACACACACATACAGAGAGAGAGAGAGAGAGAGAGAGAGAGAGAGAGAGAGAGAGAGAGAGAGAGAGAGAGAAAGGGATGCTCCAAGTTCACTTAAAAATTACCAGTTAAAACTCCTGGTGTTGGGGAGATGGGTCAGTAGAATAAGCACTTGCCTGGCAAGTGCAAGGGTCTGAGTTCAATCCCCGGTTCTGCAAAAAAAAAAAAAAAAAAAAAAAAAAACAAACTCCTGGTGTTTTTCCTAAGAGGGCATGACTGCTACTATAACTTCTTTGCAGCCGTGTTCAGTGGGCCAGATATCTTTAAGAAAATAGGGTTTTCCAGATGGGAGGCTATGATCAGACCAGATGAAGGGAGAGGGTGCTCAAAGGAGAATAATGGTGGGATGGATATGATCAAACTGATCTTGGAAATATGAAAACATCGTGATGAAACTGAATACTCTTTAGAATCAATATGCAGGGGCTGGGAAGTTAGCTCAGTAGAATAAGTGCTTGCCTGGCAAGCGCAAGGGCCTGAGTTCAATCCCCGGTTCTGAAAAAAGAAACACCTCAGAATCAATATGCACTAATAATACTTTTATTAAGAAAATACAGGTTTGGGCCAGCCAGATAGCTCAGCAGACTAAAGCGCTTGCTTAGGCAAGCACAGGGACTGGGGTTCAATCCCTGGCACCACATGCCATGCTGACCCTGCCCCCACAGTGTGCTGAGATGCAACTGAGACTAGGTGCAGGGGTGCACACCTGTAATCCCAGCACTTGGGAGGCTGAAAACAGGCAGATCACTACGAGTCTGAGCTGTGCAGTGAAACCCTGTAGACCCTGTATTAAATATAAAACAAAGAAAGGAAGGAAGGAAGGAAGGAAGGAAGGAAGGAAGGAAGGAAGGAAGAAAGAAAGAAAGAAAGAAAGAAAGAAAGAAAGAAAGAAAGAAAGAAAGAAAGAAAGAAAGAAAGAAAGAAAGAAAGAAAGAAATGCAAGCTTTTGGGGGAAGAGAAAAGACTACTTGGAGCAACAATCTCAGTGAAGACAATCACACGGAGGCTCTGAAAGCTAAAGACTTGATATGGCGGATGGTGGGGCTGGACAGAGTAGGGTGACCGAAGCCCGGCGCGGGGCTCAGTGGTCACACTCATCAGCAACACCCAGGCCCGTCCAGAGAATGAGGAAACCCTTTGCCCTGACTGGTTCTCCATATCCAGCCCTGTGGCTATCCCTCAGAACAATTTCTGTCTTATCAGGAAGAGAAGGGCTGAGGTCACTCTGGCTGAATCGGAGCACGCTAGCAGTGCAGATGACACCGTGCTCATCCTTCTTGTTGCAATCTGTGGATGAGAGGGTACATCTGCCCAGCCCCAGGAAAGTACCCATCCAGAAACATCTTCCACACACAAGTACCACATGCGATGGAGTAACTTAGCAAAGAGGAATAGAGACAGCTATCAAATGCCATCTTTTAAGACAGCCCCCACTCACTGTCTGCAGTCTGAGCCTAGACACACCCCTAGAATAGAGGTTCCATCTTCTGCTCTGCCTGCGCTGCCTTTGGGCACAGGCCACATACAAAGGAAATTCTGGAGATGCCAAAATTCAAGCCCTTTTCTGCTCCTCCACTGCTTCCACAACAGCTGACCTGGTGCTGTCACGGAGAGAGAGGGTTGTGGTCAAAAGATGAGGTGTCAGAGGCCAGGGATGAGCTTGTAAAGCCCCAAACACCTGGCAGGGCTCTGAACCCACGTCAATCTGTCTCCATCGAAAGGAAAGAAAGCAGTGAGGGTGCCTCAACCAAATCACAGTGGCCAGAGTGGAAAATATAGCTCTGATACGAGCCGTTGGCGCTGGGGAAAATCTGCCGATGAACCATATTGAGACGTGATGGTGTTTATCCTCTATGGTTGCTGACCTTGGGTTTTTTTTTTTTTTCTTTTTTTGTTTCTCCCTTTTCCTATCTGGAAAACAATGGGTATTTTTGGTCCTGGGTGCTGCTGGTTGCCTGCACCTAGGCAGGACACAGACAGAGAAATAGCTGAATGGCTTGGAGCTGTGGCTTTCTTCTGGAATTTTGAGAAAATTGGACAAAGGGAGAACCATACTCTCGTGACATTTTTTTACCCTTTTAAAAATTATTGGAGCAATATTATTTGGTGGATTTTTTTTTAATGTATTTATTACAGGGTCTCACTACACAGATCAGACTTGTAGTGATCCTCCTATTTTCAGCCTCCCAAGTGCTGGGATTACAGGCACGTACCCAGTCTCAATCACCAACTCAGTGCATCCCAGAAGTGGGCCAAGGCAGCACACCAGGGATTAAACGCTTGTTCCTGCATCTGCTTATGCAGGCACTTTTATCTACTGAGCTATCTGGCTGAAAAAGCAGTATTATTTGTTTAAGTGTTATGTTACAGGTAAAAGAATGAACCAATTATCTAAGTTATAATTCTCACTCTGTAATTCAAATGGATCTTTTTAAAAAAGACCCCAGACCAGTTTCCTCATCATGCAAAAGAGGGTGTGTTATGGAAATAAACTAGAAAACAACTTCCAAAAGTCCTCCCCACTCTTGTAAGCCTGACTTGGAGCTGAGAACTGATTCAGTATACCCTGGCCACCCTTACCAGTCCACATGCAGGAAGAGCCCCACCTTACCATCCCCTTGGGCAGCCACAGGGTCTCGAGGACCTGGGAGATCCAGACATATTAAGAGTATATTGCTTCTTCTTCCCATGGTAAGGATCAATAGAAGAAGGTTTTGATTATCCAGAACTTTGGCTATTCTGTGATCTTAACACAGACACATAGTCAATTGGGGTTGAATTCACACACCTACAACATTCAAATGGCAATGGAATACCCATCTCTGACAAAACTAAACAAAAAAAGGGGATACAAATGAAGGACCCTTTTGTATCTGTATATACAAAATAGGATAGATATATAGCTACTTTCTCTTAATTCAAGGAGAAGAAAGATTTGTACTAATAGTGTTTGGACAGGATATCATATCTGCATCTTATACTATGAATAACCACTACAAAGACAATAATATGCAATGTATCAATTACTGAAACTGTCCTATTAATCAGTTTTGAAACTGTTTCATTGCTATTTGTTCCTCAATAAAATTTTGAAAAAGAAAAGAAAACTTTCTGAACACCAGAATCTTTAGAAGCTATGGATCCTTTCCTTCACATCTTCAGGAAAAGAATAGACAAGGACAGTGCCAGATTGGTTAGCCATTTCTCGAGGCCTTGTCCAAATGACTCCTAGTTCCCTTCCTAGGGTTTCAGGTTTTTGGGTGATTTCTCATGTAAGGGTTGGATCTTTGAGTTTAAATTGTCGCTTGTCCCATCTCTACTCTTCCTAGAATCTGGTGATAGCTTCCTGGAGGGTGGCTTCAGAGGATATGAGTTCATGGACAGTGTCTTCCAAAGTAGTGTGTGGGGAGGATGAGTAGATGGAGAAGCAGATGAGGTTTAAAGAAAAGAATGATTTAGTATTTTCCAGAAAGAGAAGTTCACTGAGCAGGTACAGCTACTCAGAGAAAAGTCTTGATCTATCTCTTTTCTTAACCTGTATTTAGCTCTTTGTATTTTGGATTCTTCATATAAGAGAAACCGTGCAAGGGAGGAGGAAACAGTGGGAGGAGGGGAGGGAAAAGGGATGAAAAAAGAATTAAGAAGTGCTCTTGGCGTGTACCAGCTCCTCTAAGGGGCGGAGTCACTGTATACTTCAGAAATATGCTAATAAATATATTTTTAAGTCTCATTCTAACAAGAAGCTTCATGGCATAGTTTACTTTTAAGGTCCAAATTTTAGAATTAAATCAGGGTTCACTTTTCTCTCTCAACCACTTATTAACTGCAAGACCTAACTCAAGCCCTGATTTACTCTTCATTAATAATTGGAGGAAGTCTAGGAATTCTGCAAAACTTAAAATGAAATAATAGAAATAAAGTGGCTGGCACATGGTAAGAAATCAAAGAGTGATAAAGGCAAATCAACTAAGATGGGTAACGGCATCAGCGGGGCTCTGACCTGGGTCAAGATGTCAGCTCCACGGCACACAATACATGGCCTCAAAGAGCTGGCCTCAGTCATGGGAGAGTTCCCAAGAGTCACATGAGCGCACACTGACACCCAACGGATCCAGCTGCTTAAGCTCACCATATTCAGTTTTAAGATGAATAAGGGGTCTGCAAACCAGTATGCTTACCCAATCATGTTGCAAGGAAGGAAGGTCCACAGGGGCCAAAAATCCCTGGCAGCAGGGGACTTTAGTGGGAAGCAGACTGAAAAGCAGTGCTGCCCATGGCTGTGAACATGCATTGGAAAGGACAACAAAGCCTCACCAGGCTGCACCACACAGTGCAGTGCGGAGATGAAAGAGGCTCAAGATATGGCCTTGGGGCCTGACAGTTTACAGCAGGGTTAGGAAGGGGAAACCCCTGTGTCCCACTCCTGGCCAGGGTCTGGGAATGGCCACAGGTTCCTTCCCTGAGTCTAGGCAAGACCACTCAGGGTCAACTCTTTCATGTGTTCAGCGGCCACACAGCACAGGAACATGTTGACCTGCCACTGTGGTCCTCTTCAAGGGAGGAAAAGGGTTCAAGGAATGGCTCTAGATTCCAAGGTAGAAGATGCTTTTAAAGGCTGGAGGATTTTTTTTTTTTTTTTAATAAAATCTCAATGGCTTCAAGCTGCTGAGGAAAGTTGCATGACAGAGGCAGTGCTGAATGGAAGAATTCTGTGCATGGAAGGGAAAGGGAAACACTATGGCAAAGCACCTGAAGGGCAGGGCCTCTTCTGCCAGTGGTATAACTGCTGGCTTTGGCTGGAGACTTTGTGTAGAGAGCTCTGGAAAAGAAGGCTGTGAGGCATGTGGAGTGTGAGCACCAGCATAGATGGCTGGGGTCTGCTCCTGAGTCACTATTAAAGGTTCCTGAGTGTGGGCCTGGTCATGAACTTCATACATTCAAAAGATGCCCCTGGCTTACTGAACTGCAGAAATCTAAAATGACTTTAAGGCTAATACACTCTGTCCTGGGGGGTAGAGGGAAAAACACATGTATGGGGTTAACAAAGTTGACATCAGTGTTGACAGCTGTAACTACCAGCTACAGTGTATCTCCACACGGCCTTTACCTCAGCAAGGGCGAGAAGCCCAGGGTGTTGTGGCGGTGGGCTCAATGTGAGGAGCCCAGCGTCCCTCACATATTTTTCACAGACCTAGCGCTCAGTTACCGTAGCCCCAGCCACTTCAGGCTGAGTTTTCCCGCCACTGCAGCCCATACAGGAGCAAGGTCTGGCTTGGTGTGACCTGCTGCACTCAGCCTCTCCACCCTTACCATTTACTCTAAGCGCCTTGACTTTCCCTGAAATGAAACAAAGCCCCAGCTGTGGTCATCCTGACCAGAAGCTCCTGTGTCCCCGCCACTACGCCACAACACCACTGGCCTCCACCAAAGGCCCTGCCTGCTTAGTCTCCCCAGCTTCCACCTACTCAGAAAACACCTGGCCAATGGGACGGTCTCTTCTTACCACATTATCAATCTTTGGATGCTTAACATCATTTTGAGAGGCCCAGAAGGGAAAGCGAAATTGTGGCGGGAACAACGGTCATAGCTGTTCTGGTAGCAGAGGCTGTAGTCACAGTGGAAGTCATAGTGTAGTACAGTAGTTATGGTGTAAGCAATGGGCCCTCGGGCAATTAGGCACAGAGTTCACAGTGTGTGCCCAGCACTACGAAGACCATTTATCCTGCTTTCTTACCATACACCAGAAGATGGGTATTATTAATTTTTCTTTCTTACAGAGAGGATAGTGTTTCCTTGGAGGAGGTGTATTTTGTTTTCAATGGCAGAGCTAATGGCAAGTTCCTGAGTGTGGGTCTGGCCATGAACTTCACACACTCAAAAGATGCCCCTGGGTTACCGAACTGCAGAAATCTAAAATGACTTTAAGGCTAATACACTTTGTCCCCGAGTAGCCTGGGAGGTAGAGGGGAAAACATGTGTATGGGGTTAACAAGGATGACATCAGTGCTGACAGCTGTGGCTCCTAGCTTAACAGTAGTTAGCTCTCCTAATGGCACAGTTAAAGGAGCCCATCTTGCCCAGACACCCCTCTAAGGGCGCCCTACTATCCCTCCCCTTCCATTTCCCCAGCCCAAGGCCCTGGCACCACCACTCCCTAATGCACAATGTTTATCTTGCAATGTTTTGACCAGATTTATGCACTTCAAAGCAGCTATCTATCGGTGCTTGCACGGACGTTTGTGAGTCACTCTTTCAGGACCTGGATGGATATCTTCCTGAAAACTCCTCTTATAAATGTTGATTTATTTCCAGTCTACAATACAATTGGGTTATACTATAAATAGTACCAGCCTCCACTTAGGCTCTTAAGAGCTGAATCCTGTGAGATTTACAAAAGAGACTTTCTCTTTCCTACGAAACATATGACCAGACTTAAGCAATACCTGAATAGACAAAATTGTCTTGGATCACCTCCTATTATACTGTACTTCCTCTCCCTGTGACCCACCCTTCCCTGCAAGGTCCCTCTTCTCTTCCTCTCTGAGTGTTCTAGGCCTTTCTTGAAACCCTCTGTCTTTGCTGTACTTAACCACCTGGTCTCAGGTGAGCTATTCTCCTTACCCACCCCAGCTCATCCCCAACCCGGCATGGAACTCAGTCTCTGGGCTCGGTGTACTGAAGGGGATCCCTGCTTCTCTTTCCCTAGCTCTTCCTATTTCTGTATTTGTCCCTCTGGCTCTCTGGAAATTACTGATTGTTTTATAAACAATTTTTAAGAAGATTAAGAAGACCCAATGGTTGCACCTCAGGTAAACAAGCACTTCTAAATTAGAGATAGTGAGTGTACTCTTTTGCTATACCCCTGTGATTCCATTCTGCAAGTCTTCAACTCAGCTCCTTCCTGGACTGTCAGCATGTAGCTGTGAATCTGCTATTCCAGAGCCTATGAGAAGGGAGTGTTTTCCCAGAGGTACATGTTCTGTTTCCAGCTCTGAGCATTCTTCTTTGCCTGCTCCCTTCCCCTGGAGAGGCTGAGGGGATTTAATGCCTCACAGGTGATAGTCTCAGAGAGCCCCCCAGAACTGAAATACCACCCAACTGGCCTCCTTGTGTTCAGTCAGATGAATCTAGCTCCCAAAGAAAAACCACCATCTCAGTTCAGTGTCAGGAGCTCACACCTAGAAGCTTCCTCCTTGGCACCAGCCTACACTACAACAGACATCAAAACGGTACCAACACTTCAGGGCACATTTTAGATCATTTCTCAAGAATGTGAAGAAGCGAAGAAGGCCCTCCTGAATGAGGCTCACAGTGCTCTCTAGGGTTTTCCAGTAATATTCTTTCCTCACTGACACAATCAGTCAGTGTGGGAAATCTACTTCCGGAAGGTGGTCACTGCTCCCTCCCACAGCCCTAGACACGCTCTTGAGGAAAAGGCAGCATCACGTCCTCCTACAGCATGGAGGCCCCTCTGGTTTCCACTGCTCTCAGCATGCTTGACTCACAACGAAACTGCAACTTCAAAGCACTGGGGGCCAGGATGGCGAGAAGGAAATACAGGTGAACACACGCAAAAGCTGCCCAAGGGAAAGGTTTTGTTTCTCTTACAGAATGGCACTTGCAGTGCTGTGCAGGAGCTATGAACTGGAAGAGTCCCAAGTGGACCTTGTGTTGTGCTGACGTTGGGGTTTCAGTGAGAAAGGAAATTTTGCATCAGAACCAAATGTGCCAACTAACCCCTGCCAAGGGCAGTACAGGGTAGGGGAGGAGGAGATCACACAATCCTCATTTTGAAAAGTGTATTAGAAAGTCTACTCTGACAAGCCTCTAACTTAGGAAATAAGGCTATGGATAAGAAGGGACTTTTCTAGGGTTTCCTGATAGAGTCAAGAATTAAGGCTGGAAGCCAAGCTCTAAATGCTTGAGCCACAGCTCTCTCTGCTATGGCACTGATTTCTCTGCCTCCTGTAGTGTCCTCAGAATGTGGGGGTGAGAGCCTGCTCCATTCCAGGTCTTCAGGTTCATAGACAGATACATCCAGCTCTAGCGGCTGAGTATCCTGACCCCATTACATCTCAGAGGTACCAACTGCTTGCTACATGCCAGAAGCTCAGCTAACACTGATGTACATTCATGTTTCAGTCCGTCCTTGCATAACACAACAGATCCGTGATCCTCTCTGCATAGACACTACAGCACAGGAAGGCTTGGCAACTTGCTTGATTCATATAGATGGTAAGAAGCAGAGCTGAGGTGCAAATTCATTGTGATTCCATTGCCTATCCACTTCACCACCCCAGAATCCTCAGTGACAATTCTAAATATGGGGAGCATCTTATGGTCCCCAGTAACAGAACTCTGGATCCAGGGCCAAGTTGGGGGGAGTAAGTAGGTCTAATGCATGAGACCTGCCCCCAGCTCTTGACCACTCTTTCATACAACCAATCAACTGACTGCTTCCCAACCTTTGGCTGAGGTTCCTGAACTCAGAATGCCTACCATGAGCAATCTAGGATTGCCTACAGGCTGAATCACAGATTCCCTTTAATAGTTCACAAGAATAGCATTTCTTAAAAATCTAGAATGATCATCATTGAAAGTAGTGGAACCTTAGTGGGTTTCTTTGAATTTATTGAAAAATTTTGTAGTATGTTATTTGGAACCACACTGGAAAGCTGGCCCTCAGAATCAGAGGAAGAAGGGGAAAAAAGAGTTGGATACAAAATAGAAGAAGAGAGGAGAGCCTCAGGTCAGCCTGCAGGAGAGTTAAGCAGTCATTCTGTACCCCAACCCAGCCATGCCCACCTTGAGAACCTAGCTCTGGGAAAGTGGTTTACAGGAATAGATAGAGTACTGAGAGTCACCCCTAAACCCTCGTGGGTTCTAACTCGAAACCACAAAGCCCATAGGGAGTCGCTTAGGCTTCCATGACACACCAGTGCTCATGAGAGCTGCTGAATGGGAGGACCACAGTGGCCATCAGGAACTCTGAAGTGAGCCATAGGCTTCTCCCTCACCCATAAAGGCCAAGTGCCGGGGATGTGTCCCCTCCCCTTTCTCCAAGACCTCATTTGAATCATTCATTGTCATTCATCTTTACCCAGAGATTTTTGTGAAACCTTTAAGGGATTTTGCAAAGGGCAGCCATTGCCAACACTGTGTCTCTGTGAGGCTGGCTTTTCTTCAAATAGTCTAAGCAAAGCAACATACAGCAGCAGACTAGAGGTAAGAGTAGGTGAGAATCCAGCTGCTATCAAACCAGATAAGAGGTCTGAAAACAGATATAAAACACTGCCACTCTTCTCAATAAATGTACTTTGGTTTGGAAAACGGTTATATCGCATCTGAAAATATATTTTATATGTTACTAAGCAATGGGTTTATTATTACTTATGACTTTAAAAATCATGTCATGAGGAGGTGCTCTTAAATGTCTCAGCTTTCGTTTCTAATATGATAAATACTGATGGGTGTAACCTACCTAAGTAACAGCTCTTTGAGGGACGTTTAATAATTGCTAAGAGTGTGAAAGGAAGCTGTATGCTGACTGGTATACGGCTGCCTCTGGGACCCACCACAAAAATGGGCACTGCAGTGCCTGCCCACCACCTGCGCTTGCTCCCTTATATTGGGACCTACGATGGGCACATGTAAATGACACAGGGACAGTAGAAGCAGAGGCTTGGATCTGGATGGGAGGAGCACAGGAGCACAGCTGTTTACCCACGTACAACACACACACACACACACACACCCCACCAGCACACAGGGAGCATGGTCAAGGTCAAAGACAAGTGGAATGGTGTTGAAGATTCAGAGTCCTGGGCACAATTGAGAGAGAAAGATCGTGATGGGCAAGGAGGGAAGTACTCATCTCTATTTTAAAAGGTCTTTGAGGGAATTAGAGCCACAGAGGCCCTGCAAGGAGCCTTCTTGCAGGGAGCAGGTAAGCCAAACTGTGCTTTTAACACAACTGCAGGAAGTTATCAAGGTCAAATTACAGTAAGAGCACTTTTTCTGTCTGGAAATATTCTAAAGCTTGACTATTTCCCTTAGGCAAAAATATTAAAGCAGCCCTCACCCCCAACCCAGTTCTTACAAACAAGGTTATGTGCCCTGAGGGAACGAAACATTTTCAGACTTTTGCCTTCTCCTCTCCCCTGAAAGCCTGCATGCTCACATATCTTGGACAGCTCCCACCCAAGCACAGCCTTTTATGCAGCCTCAAATATTCAGATCAACTTGATATTTTTGAAGTTAAGGATTTAGGTCCAGATTTGAGAAAGAGGATTGGGTTCAGATTTGAGGACCTGGAGAAGCCACCACCTTCCCCGGGCCTTTGTTTATACACCTGTAGAACAGGAATGTGGACTGGATTGCACCTGAAGCCCCTCCTCTGGCATCCTATAAGTAAGATTTTTTTTAATTCCACCAATCATAGTGATTCTACATCTGCATGGGAGAGCATTAATTAATAATCAAATCAACTTTTTTTTTTTAAATAGAAAAACTATCATGAAGGGCCAGGGAGATGGCTCAGTGGAATAAACGCTTCCCTGGCAAGTGCAAGGGCCTGAGTTCAATCCCCGGTTCTGCAAAAAAAAAAAAAAAAAAGAAAGAAAAAAGAAAAGAAAAGCTATCATGAAAATAAGCATACAGTTTATAAAGTTAGCTGCCCTTTCCCCCCCCCCCAAAAAAAATTCATCCTCTCCTTTGCATGGGGCTGCAGTCTGTTTAGGAAGCATATGCCCAGTTCACTCAGTCATCCAACAAACATTTAGTGAGAAGTTTGGAGATGCCCAGAACTGCACCATGTAATAAGCAAACAATGCTGAGGAGACCAGATGTGGGCCTGCCCGTGTGCTGGTTCTAGTAATTAGAAAGACACAAAATATTCACATGATCAAATGGCCACATGTATAATGGCAAGCTGACATAAGTGCCATGAAGAAAGGAACAAAAGCCAGGCATAGTGTCACACATCTGTAACCTAAGCATTCTGGAAGGCTGAGGCAGGAAGATCACAAATTCATACCCAGCCTGGACAACATAGTGACTTATCAGGACCCTGTCTCAAAACAACAAGGGATGGGGGTATAGGTCAGAGCAAAGGCCTGGTACCACAAGGAAGAAAGGAAGAAGGGAGAGAGAGAAGAAAGGAAGAAGGGAGGCAAAAGAAAAGAAGGAAGGGAGGGAAACAGGGAGGCAAAGGAGAAACAAACAAGGCTATCTGAAATGATAGCACAGAAGGCCTAATGTGGGCTGAGGAATCAGTAAAAATTCACCTGGGAAGTTGCACCTGAGCTGAAGGCGAAGGGCAAAGAGACAGAGGGAGAAAAAAAAAGGAGAAAGGCATGTACAAAGGCCCTGTGGTAGTAAAAAGAAAACATGAATCATTTGAAGAAAACAAAACTCATGAGACCAGATTACAAAGGGAAGTGGAGAGGGCTGGGAGTTAAAGCAGAAACAATTGGCAGGGTCAGATGGTGAAAGGTGCACTGACGGCATCCAGAAGGAAACTGGGAAGCTGGTAAATGCATAAGCACAAGGACAGGGGTAGCAGACCTGTGTGCAGAGGTTAGCACTCTGACTGCAGAGCAGAGGCAGCAGAGAATGAGTGTCAGACTGACTGATTTTTTTTTTTTTTTGGTCCACAGGAGAGAAGACAGAAGTTTAAAGCAGTCATTGATGGTAAAGATGGAAACTGAGAGCCACTGAAGAAACCTTTGTGAAGAAAAATCCAAGGGATTTGGCAATAAAGTTGACATAGATTAGCAGAGAAAACCAACAGATTTCTAGAATTAGATGATGGTCCCCTTTCCTGAACTGAGGAGCACCAGGTGAAGGGGAGACCATGAAGAGATAAAGATGACTTTAGTTTCATTCAATGTCACCAAGGTATGGCCAGCCAAATAGCTCAGCAGATTAAAGCACCTGGAAGCAGAAACAGGAGTCAGGGGTTCGATCCCCAGGTCTGATGTGCTGGCCCCACCTCCAGGGCTCGCTAAGGCAATTGAGACTGGGCATGGTGGCACGCCTGTAATCCCAGCTCTTGGGAGGCTATAAACAGGCAAATCACTAGGAGTCTGATCTAGTAGTGAGACCCTGAACACCCTGTAGACCCTTCCTTAAAAAGTGTCACCAAGGTAAATCAGGGGCCCAGTGCAAAGGGAAGACAGTGGGTGCAGTTTGGTCAACAATGATTAAAAAACCCCAGGCACACCCTGCCATGGTGGCGCACACCTGTAATCCCAGTGCTGGGGAGGCTGAGACAGGAGGATTACCATGAGTCTGAGCTGTGTAATGAGACCCTATACCAAATAAATTAATTAAAAAAAAAAAAAAAAGAATTTCAAGACAGGTAGAGCAGGGCCTTTCTGACCACAGGACCCTGTGTCAATGTGAAGGTCTCTGGTCCATCAAGCCCTGCTGACTGGAGTATGTCAGATTTCAAGTCCCAGCCACCCTGAGATTTGAGCAAACTGAATCCCACCAAGGAAACACTTCTGCTGAAGTTTAAAAGGTCCATGGGCACCACCAGTGCCCAGAGTGATTCCTGGTGGCCATGGAGACAGCAGAGACAGCTGTACCTGCTGGGCGGCCAGCAATAATACCTAATGCCCTGGGCCCTGAGAAGCTAAATTCCTCATACAAGAAGTTACAGAGTACAATGTTTATCCCCGGAGGAAAATCCAAATTGCTTGATTCAGTGCCACAGTTGCATAAAGGGGAATTCCGCATTGGCCATTGGAACATCAGCCCTTCCGCTGTGGTTTATAGTGTCTGACAGCCACCATCCTTGGAAGGGCACCCAGTCCAGTTTGAACAACCTTTGCTTGATTTGGCCTAGGGGTTTACTCTGATTGACTCAGGCTGCTCTGACGTAGCTCCTCTCAAACATTTGACCCATCACACCTTTCTGAAGTACCCCAGCCACCAGGCCAAAGCCAGAGGAGCCCAGAGGAGGACACTACCTTCTGTCCCCTCTCCCAGGTCCCCACCCAGGCACACTTCCTGCATGAGATGTCCGGGGGGTCTGTTGTAGCAAAACCCCTAAGAAAGTCAGGAAGCTAAGGAAGGTTATTCAAGGGAATACTAGCAATTTCAAGCTAGCAAATCTAATTTATACACTAAATGTCCTGGATAAAAAGCAATGAAACTCCCATTATCAGACCTTGAAAAATAACTACTAATGACACAAGGAGCAGAGCCTCCAAAGGATTCTGCATCAGCACAGCTGCCTCCCTTCCCAGGTGGACACAGCCCCACAGCCCCCGCCTGCACCGCTAACCTGCCTGCTCCCAGCACCGACCCCATTGCTGGGCAAGTGGGCTGAACCCAGAGTCGTGCAAGCCTGAATTCCTTAGCCCTCACCTTGCAGCTCCAGTGCCACCCCACAGGGCTCCCAGCCTGTCATCCAGGCTGGGGCCCAAGATGCAGAACTGCCACAAGACTCAAGACAGCCACACCAAGAGGGCTGCCGTGTGGCCAAGCATGAAGGTGGGTGCCTGATAAGATCTTGTGCTCTATAGATACAGTCCTCTAAAACCTATTCCTACCGTCCAAACCCACATGCACGCACGCACATGCACACACACACACACACACACACACACACACACACACACAATTTAGCAACTAAAATGGTAAAACTTACTAAAAGTAACCTCCAAAAGATTATTAGGATTCTCAAGCTGATGTGCCTTTGGACTCGAACCTCACCACCTCCTTTCTCTGTGACATCTTGGAAGGAAGGCCAAAGAAACTAGGAAGAAAGCACAGGTGCTGGAAGACATATGAGATGACACTGGCCCTAGACTGCCAGCTTCCACACTTCTCTTCTTTTTCCTTTTTTTAAAAAAATAATTAATCAATTGATTAATTATTTGGCATAGGGTCTCTCTACACAGCTCGGACTCTAGTGATCCTCTGTCTCAGCCTCCCCAGTGCTGGGATCACAGGTGTATACCACCATGCCCACTTTCAGTGGCTGGCATGGTGCAGAGCCAGCATGGCATGAGGTACCAGGGATTAAACCGGCGTCCTCGGGCTTGCCAGGCAGATGCTTAGACCAAGCTATGTCCTCAGCCGCCCTTTCCCCTTTTTAATGCCATGCTTAGAAAGGTTTTCCTTCATATGAAGCTGAGTCAGATATCAGGGAATGTTCTGGAATAAGGTCAGAAGAAGAGCTTCCTCTGTCATAACCTTCTCCTGATTTCTCAATGTTTCCACTAGAAAGTTTCATTAATATGCAATTTGATAAGCATTTAGAAGACACTTGTTAGGCATCTGGTCCGGAGGTCAAGTGGGCTCAAGCCATTTGCTTTCAAGGAACTCAGTCTGCTGAGCAGTGACTGGGTCCTCTTGCTCTCACAGGGACACACGGCAGCAGGTGAGCAGCTTGTCCATTCACCCAGAGGTGCCTGTCCTCCACTTCCTTCTCTGCACAGCACCTGCCTTCCCCTGACAGCCAAGCTCAGACCCCTCACATGTACTTACTGGCATATGTGTCTCTCAGATGTGGCCCACAGTCTGGGACTTCTCCCAGTACATCCCAGAGAACTTTCCAGATGAACAGATTTGCTCACAGTCTTAGGATACAGATGTTGTCTGTGTCAGCACACAGTCCCAGAATGCACAAGTCACCTCTCTGTTGTTTTATAAAAGTATGCAGTCTTCACTTTTTTCAAGTATGTGTACCTATCTCTTGGGGTCAATACTAGGAAATATGTTATAGGGGAGAGGGCTCTCTGCTGGTTAAGTAAAACATCGCCTCAAGGAACTTTCCTGGGGATATCTCTGACCATTTAGGGTATAACATTCTAAGATGATGATAGACAAAGAGTTCAAGTCAGTGGGGGAAAGGATGAACTACTCAAAAATGGTTGAAGAGAATTGTCTGGATAAACGGGCCAGAGATAATCTCATGACAAATTAAGAAGTCAGGTCCTAAACTAACACTATCTAATGGGCTGTGAATTAAAGAAGCATAGAGTCAGACTCTTCCAGGTACTCAAGGATTAATAAAGCAATACCCCACTCAGGGAGCTCGTAGCTGGTTGGGCAAGATGAGTTCACACGAATGACAGTGGAGTAGGGCTGTAGGGTGTAGGGTGAGCACAGGGCGTCATAGGCAACCCGTGCAGAGGGCCCACCTCCCTGGATCAGGCAGGACCTCACAGCCTCGCCTGGGATTCGGAGCTCCGCCTCACCATCTGCAGCGCCTCTCTGAGCACCCAGCTACTGCTGCTGCGTGCAACTGATACAGCCGAGGAAAGCCAGGAGTCAAGGGGGGAAAGAAAGCTAGAAGGGGTAGGGGGACTTCCAGCCCTGGGGGTATCTCTGGTTGCTGGTTGCAGAATTTGGCCCAGCATGAACCTGGCAGGAGCAGCAACTCTGCTCTTAGCTCCACTCCAGTTTCTGAACCGCTCTTTTCCCCTTGACAATGGTTTTGCACCAACAAGGCCCAAAGCCCTGGAAGGGGAGGCCACAGCCCAGCTCCGGATCCACAAGCCGGCCCAGCAGGTACATTCACAGGTGAGCCTAGAGCCCCGCCCAGGACTTCACTCCCTTGCCTTGCTCTGGCACAGCAATGTCTCCAATGGCAGGCTCGGCGCCAGCAGAGGTGCTCAGCAGCGCCGTGCAGAAAGGTGAGGAGACCACAGATGCTGCGAGTTGCCTTCCACCTGGGTCCACTTGCTACTTAAGCATAGAGCGCCCCAGCAGGCAAGAGCACAGGAACCATTGCTCCCTTGGGCCAGGTGGAAGCCAGATGTAGGCAAGACAAGGGAATTTCCCCGCATATCAAGTGGCCAATCCAAAGCAGCAGTGACTTTACGCTGGACTCCAGGAAAAGCCCCTGTGCTGGCAGCAGGAACGAGAGGAGTGCTGGGCGCAAAGAACCCCAGACACTTTATCAGGATCTGCATGAATCCTGCGCTCAGAGTCCTGGTGTTTGCTAACTGAGGGTAGAGCGACACTCCTCCACCCGGCCCCTCCAGGAGGCCCCGCACCACGTATGCACAGGTGCAGACCTGAAGCTGCACTTCAAGGGCTTCTTTAGGAAGAGGAGATGGACAGAGAAGAGAAAAGAAAAGCCCTTCCATCCAGCCTTCGAGGAATTCTGGCTGGATTTCCTTGTTATTTCTATTTCACCTTCCTCAACTCTCAAGCTGTAGGTTCCATCCATAGAAGGTGAAGAAACCCCAAGCCCCATTTCATCCACCCACAGGGACTGTGAAGAGCAAGGCACTGCCCCCACTTGGCAGCCAGGTGACATAACACCTCTGAGCCCAGTTCACTCACTCCAAAGTGCAGTTGCTACTTCCCAAGGGCCCAGCCTGAGACAGCAGAGCAAGAAAAACCTGAACCTGGAACCTACAATGAGGTCAGAGCCCTAGAAAGAGCTGGAGTCCATCTCTGAGCCTTCCTGTTCCGTAGAGAGCCAGTCTCCTCCGGAGACAGTCGTAAAACATAAAAGAACTAGAAGGGATCCTTGAGGAGATTTAACCCACCCACCCTCCTCTTCACCTTGGGGAAACTGAGTCCCAGAGAACTAGGATGACTTTCCAAGTCATCAAGAACAAGTTTTGGGTACCCAATACAGGTCTGAGGAGACTTAACGATTTCTCAATCCTTGTACATTATGGAATGACCAGTCTGTCCGCGTCACTCTGACCTAGGAGCACGCGAATGGAACTCACAACTGTGGGCCTCTGCGCACAAACAGCTGTTCTCCCCAGGAAATCAACTTTTTTTTTAATTGAGAAGCTGAAAATTTATTTTAAAAAATAGAGGTATAGCCCATTCTAAAAATAGGTATGATAATGCAGAAGTTCATTTTTTTTTTAGTCCTTTTGCTTATGATGCAAAAAAAATTTTTAAATTTAAGTTCAACGAATGCAAAATTGGAAGGGTTAGAGAAGGGAGGGGCTTAAGTAAAAAAAAAAAAAACAACCTTGCCAGGAAATCTGAGTCTGTGGCTTCATCAATGGGGAGGCCTCACTGAGCCACATATAAAAGGGGGACACAAGAAGGACAGTCTATACATCAGGGGCTTGCTCTTGCAAAATCAAACCACAAGGCAGCCTCACAGAGGGAGGCAGAGTTCCGCCATGCCCAGCTCAGTGCTGCTGTGTTGCCTGGCATTACTGGCTGGACTTCCGGCCAGCCAAGGCACAGGCGCTCAGCCTGAGCACAGCTGTGTCCACTTCCCAGCCGGCCTGCCCCACATGCTGCGAGAGCTCCGAGCCGCTTTCGGCAGGGTGAAGACTTTCTTTGTGAGTATCATGCCCTCCTGCCCTCTCTTCCTTCCCAGGACTGCCTGAACTAGGCATCTGCTCAGCTGTAAGAATTGTTCTCCCCCCTCCTCTTCCTCCTCTTCTTCCTCCTTTCTCTTCAATCCCAAGCACTCATTCCCTTCAGATTTAAATTCTTATGAGAGGTCCAGATTAAGACACAAGCTTAGTGAATTAAGCTAAACTGAGAGTATGTGGCAAATGTGCTGGAAAAGCTGCCTACAAGGTAAATGCACTGTCTTGCCTATGCTCAGAAACTTTCTATAAGTTTCCTTGGTGCTTGGTACTTTATTGGCTGAGAGAAATGAAGACAGGTCTGATTGGAGGGGAAGATGCTCCAGCTTATCCTGTGGTAGGAAAACATGTATTGCCCTCCTTGGAGTCTCCACACCAGAAATAGTGGAGTTTAGGGGAGCACCATGCATGGGGAAAACTGGCTGTGTGAGGACCTTCCATCCCTAGAGCACTCTTAGTGCTGCAGCTGGAGGGCCACAGAGGGTGAAAAGCAAAGCAGAGAGCAGGCCATGAAAGGGACTGAAGGCCTGGAGAGCTGGCGTGGCGCTGCAGGAAGAGGACTGGGACTGAGTCAGGCTTCTGCCTTCCCATCCAGATTGGCCAGATTGCTTAAATAACTCAGTCTCAAGCAGGCTGCAGCACATCACATCCTCTTACAACTCTTTTCAACTCCTGGGCCCAGGGCAACATGGATTACAAATCAAAAAAGTAGACGTAAAAGGGCATCAGAAACGTGCATGTTTCCAGGATTTCCCCCAAGCCTCCAGTTCACTTGCCTTTTGTTCTTGCAGCAAAAGCAGGATCAGCTGGACAGCATGCTGTTAAACGAGTCTTTGCTGGAGGACTTTAAGGTGAGACCGGGTAGTGCGTGCGGAAACACACGGCATGACAGTGGAAGGGAGGCCGCCTCTGACGGCAGGGAGCTGGGCCTGCTTCCTTCGCCTTGAAAAGAAGAAGTGGGAGTGGGAAGACCTTAACTCAGCACACTGCCCACAGCCAGGGTTATGGAGGACTCAGTCCTGGGAGAGGCAGCTAGCTAAGAAGGGTCGCTGGAGATGAGCTGTCCTCTGCTGCTGTAGCAGCTCTTCCTCACCACCACTGCCTTTGGCTCCTGTCCTCAGGGTTACCTGGGTTGCCAAGCCTTGTCAGAGATGATCCAGTTTTACCTGGTAGAGGTGATGCCCCAGGCAGAGAACCATGACCCAGACATCAAGGAGCATGTGAACTCTCTGGGGGAAAAGCTGAAGACCCTCAGGCTTCGGCTGCGGCGCTGTGTGAGTAGCAGACCAAGCCTTTCCCTTGCTGTCTCCAATATCCCATCTCCCATGCCCAGCAGGACCAGGCACAGCCAAAGGCACACATACAGCCTGAGGCTATCAGGGCTGGCTGTGAATTTGGAGGGGAATCAGATCTCTTGCTCATTTCTTTCTCAGCAGGGGTGGGGGTGGCTTCTAGGCATTTACATGTGAAGATTTGCACAGAGCTTTCCTGTTATTTGTGAGTCATTTGTGGGTTATTAACTACTTACCTCTCTCTTTGTGAAAGGGGCCCAGAGCATCCTCACCTCTGGACCCAGGCTCTGGGCCAGGAACAGAGGCTCCCAGGCAAAAGAGGGGACACCACTCTCCTTTTCTTGCTTTTTGGAAAGTGACACTATGAGGGAGAACAGCCCTGACATGACTATCCCTGAGTTCTCAAAAGGGCCAGGGTCTCCTGTACCCAGGGTGTGTCCCTGAACAACTGCCCCTAGGTGATTTACTTCTCCATCCGAAGTGATGCCTCGCCACTCATGGGTCGCTCCTGCCCTCACTGATACTGAAGTCAGCTGGTATCTGCTTCTAGAAGAGCACTATGCATCAGGCTTGGCCCCCTAGCTGCAACTGCATCTCCATTTACCAGACACTTGAAAAGGTCCTTTGAGATTAAAGGAAAGAAGAGGCAAAGAGGCAGGGAAAGGACAGCAGGGATTCCAGGAGGGGAAGACAAGAGCTGGGTGCTCACCCAAGCCTCGCCAGCTCCCTGAGTGGCTCCCAGAGAAAGACAATTTGTGTCTCTGCCTATTTCCTCTCTGTCATCTGGGTAGTGATAAGGGTCTGGCTCAGCTGGGTTCTTGAGGGAAGGGGAAGTAGGCGTTCTGGATGGACCTGGCCCCACTTCATGCTACCAGCTGGAAAGCCAGGAGCCAGGGTCACTAATGGTCTCTTTTCTTCTACAGCATCGATTTCTTCCCTGTGAAAATAAGAGCCAGGCAGTGGAGCAAGTGAAGAGTGCATTTAGTAAGGTGAGCGTGGATGGAGGCAGAGCCTCAGCCTACTCCCCAAGGGTGGAGGATGACAGGTGCTCAGCAGCCCTGCACTGCAGAGAGAGTGTGGGAATCTGAGACATGGTGTGACCCCCCCTCGTCCAATGGGGAGCTGCTGCCTCAGGTCTACTTGCTCTCTGCAAAATGTCTTTGGGGTTTCTAAATGACTGCTCCTTGCCTGTGCAGGCTTTCAGCTTGACCAGCTAGCCAACCCAAGAACACAGTGAGCCAGGCAGTGGGGAGAGTGACAAGGGAAACAGAAAGTACAGAAAGTGCTTGCTAGGAGTTCAGGCTGAACCCACACGTGCAGGAAGCTGACGCGTGCATGTGCACACACAGGCCCGTCTGGGGTTCAGTCTGGACTCCCCCAAACCCAGAATAAGCAGGACACAGAATTCTCACTTATCTAGAGTCAGTTCAGGTTCACTTTCCATCTGCCCCTCACTTCTCCAGAGGTGCCTGAGAATACCAACTCCCAAAGCAAATGAAGTTCCACACTTACAGCTGCCTGTGCACCTCTTCTAATTTCCCAGCAGCCATGTAGCTTATGTCCTTTTCATGGGTCAGAGACAGACACTGACTGGGCAGGCTCCAACACCATAGGCCAGTAATCTCCTGACAGTGGACCAGAGTGGCAGGGCAGGGTCTGCTCAGACAGTTGGGGAGGCATAAACAGAGAAAAGCCTCCCTGTCCTGCTTTCAAATTGCTTCCCCCAATATCTTTTCATCAAATTCTGCATAAGCACCAAGTGAGCGCATGACCTTTAAAAATGTTGAAATGGCACATTTAGAAGGTGACAGTGTACAGACTCAGAGCTCTTCTGCTTTCTACCCGCTGGCTGTGCTTATAGCTTGGGGAGCTGAAGGTTGAGGCACACTGTTCGGTGTACCCTTGGGTTCCCACCATTTGCTTCCCAATATCAGGAAGCAAGAGCAGTCCCTTGGTCCTCTGCTAGCATTCCAACCCCCACCTGCTCATTTCTCTCCACAGCTTCAAGATAAAGGTGTCTACAAAGCCATGAGTGAGTTTGACATCTTCATCAACTACATAGAAGCCTACATGACGCTGAAAATAACAAACTAAAACACCTAGGATGGCCACTCTATTGGACTCTCGGTCATAAAATGGAGATCTCCAAAATCTGATTCAGGATTCTGAGCCACCAGAACTAGCTCCTTGGAAAACCCCATTGTTACCTCTCTCCTAGAATATTTATTGCCCATTCCTATTTATTTACTGAGCTTCTCTGTGAAATATTTAGAAAGAAGCCCGATATTATAATTTTTCAGTATTTATTATTTTTCACCTGTTTTAAGCTGTTTCCATAGGGTAATACACTATGGTACCTCTGTGTGTCAAGAGAACTTATAATTTATTTAAGGGAAAAAGTGTTCCTTGGGAGCCAACTAGCGCTTCCACTCCAAGTGGGACCACGCTTTCTAGCTGATGAGCTGTTCTCTGAGGCCTCCCTCTGGTTGCTCTTCTGTCTGGGTGTGGAGCTTCTAGCATGTGGCATATTCTCTTCCTCTTAGGAAGAGAAACAAGAGTGCTCCTTTGATGATTAACTTTCCAGTAGTTCCAAGAGATTACCCTGACCTCACCTTCCAACCACTTCATTCTTGAAAGCTGTGGCTTGAGTGTTATTTATAACAGCCTAAATTTGGTTCTAATAGAACTCAGTTTTAATGAGAAGTAATTCAATTCCTCTGGGAATGGTACATTATTTGTCTGTCTTCATAGCAGATTATAGTTTTGAAAAAATAAACAGACTTTTTTTCAAATCATGCTGTGTGTCATTTGATTCCATCGGACTGCAAGTGTCCCCTCGAAGTTTCCAGGAAACAGAGGAGATCGGGAAATGTATTCTTCATTCAAGAGAAAGGAGGCAGAGGAGGCTTCAAACCTGACCAGGATTCTTATTTTCAAAGCCAACAGCAGACATCACCATGGTTTCTCTACAACTCCATCCTTTAAGACGTAACCCTAATTTCTGAAAGATTATGATAATTGTTTTTCTAGGCAGCTTTGTTGCCCAGGATGGGCTCAAATGGGTGACCCTTCTGCCTCAACTTCTCAGAGTTCTGGGACTGTGAATGTGCACCCCTACTCCTGGCTGCTCGTGTTGGGTTTTATTCTGTACGTACAAAAATCAGAAAGCTAGAGAAGAGTCATGTTTTATTTGTTTGTTTGTTTATTTGATGGGTTATTTGTTTTTGTTTTGTTTTTGCTTCTTCAAGCTCAAAAGATCCAGAGCATGAATGTGGGACTGCCTGGGTTATCCTAATGATTAAGAGAAAGGGTGGCTTCCAGCACTGAGCAAAGGTCCCACTGAATGAAGACAGCTGCTACTGGCAATCACAACCAAAATTCCCTACCACGTCTTCTTTGAGCTGAGAGCAGAGGAGGCAACAGGGCTAGCTCCAAGAGAATAGGATACAGACAAATTGGTCCGTTCAACAGGATACTTAAAGACTCAAGCAGCCACTCTTTTTGTCCCCTGCCTGAGCCACCAGACAAATAAGACTGGCTTCTGACTGTGGTCTGTTGAGGGGGACCTGGTGGCTGGGGAAGCCCTACACAGAGCCCCATGACTTGGAGGGGAAAGGGGAA
The DNA here is from genome assembly GCA_004027165.1 of Ctenomys sociabilis. Taxonomy (NCBI): domain Eukaryota; kingdom Metazoa; phylum Chordata; class Mammalia; order Rodentia; family Ctenomyidae; genus Ctenomys; species Ctenomys sociabilis. Next base: position 55,044 of record PVKA01013099.1, read on the forward strand.
GGGATGGGCTAAGTAAACAACAGTCCCTCTCACACTGCACCCAAGCAGCAGTGGCCTGGAGCGGTGGGAGCTGGCTGCTTGTGGTCATTTTTTCAGTAAAACCTGACTTCACTTCAATTAAAGTAACCATAGGAAGGAAGTGGGAAGCATCAAAGCTGAAATTCTTAGATGAAAGGTTAAGGTTAAGAATGGAGGCTTAATTCAGAAGATGAGGAGGAGGGGACAGAAGTTCTTGGTCTTCACCTAACTGAAGAGGTTATACGTCCCTCAGCCCAGAAGAGTTGCTGCCGGGCAATGCATACTACTACCGTGGGAAGTCAGTGACTCCCTCAATGGATGTGGGCATCTCAAACAGAAACACATCTGGAAAATCTACACAGCCAATGCTAACAACAGTGCAATTTCCTGAGCGCTTACCAGAGACTGTAAGTGTATATTCATTGGTAGATAGGCACTCACTACATATGTTTATCAGGCATAGTATATGCTGTTATTCTTGCTATTTTCTACAATAGGAATTTTTTTAGTAAGTTCAGAAACATGAGAGTATTCTTCAGGATTACTTTTATTGTATTGGGTTCAATGATCTAGCATTCTGTAAATCAGTTTGAAGTTCAAGTTCTTGAACTACTATATGAATCCAACTCTTCAAACCCCATGAACTGATCACATGTTAATATCAAGAAATTAACCTCAAGCCGGGCGTGGTGGCGCATGCCTGTAATCCCAGCACTCGGGAGGCTGAGGCAGGAGGATTGTTGTGAGTTCGAGACCAGCCTGAGCTACCAAGTGAGCTTAAGGCCAGCCTGAACTGCATAGTGAGACCCTGTCTCAAAAAGACAA
>PVKA01013100.1:0-35965 GCA_004027165.1 Ctenomys sociabilis
TCTTTCTTTTTTTTTTTTTTGCCTGCATCTTTAATGAGTTCCTTTATTGTAAAAGCCACTAGTGCAGGTTCATGATAGAATAATCCAGAAGTGTAGACATGGGTTCCCCTTGTGAGTGCCACCACCCAGCCTCTCTCCAACATCAAGGACCTACTTGCTTCCACTCTCTTGTGATATTGTGTCCTGGGCATCCCTTGGCACTGCAGGCCCAGCACCAGGTTACATGGCTACTGAGGGGTCAAGGGACCACACTGCCAGCTGATGTCTGTCTTTCCCCATTCCCCACAACTATGCCATGTCCCTCCTTTTTGTACCCCTATGGCTCAGTGCCAGTGTCCTATGTCATCACAGTGACCATGAGTCTTGGGCTCCATCCACCCCTGCTCTGACCTGGTCCACATAGCACAGGTGGCAACCCCTGCTATCACCAAGTGACTCAGGCTCCCTGTGAAGAAACCCAGTCATTGGGAGGCCTGGCTCTGGCCTTACCATGACCCAGCAGCACACTGCTCTGCTCTCCCACAGTGCCTCCTGTCCCCTTGGCCTCTGCCCAGAAGACTCCCACATGTGAGGATAAGCCTGCAGCAGCCATTTCTTCTCACTAGCTGTGCAGGGTGGGAGCCCAGGCCTCACAGTTGCTTGGCAGCACTGCCACTGAGCTGCAGCCCAGCCCTTTCTGTTTTATGTTTGAGATAAGCTCTCACTGAGCTACCCAGCCTGGCCTCGCACCTGGCAGTCCTCCTGTCTCAGCCTTCTGAGTAGATGGGATCACAGGCAGGTTCCTCTACACTGGCTTTAAACTTCAGCTTTAATTTCTTAACTTAAACCTCTCTGACTCCCTTGCATAGATGGCTGCTGCCTATTCTTTGAGCTTTTTGCACCTGCATCCACTGCAGCATGAGTTCATTTGCCAGTCCCCAAGAGGGTCCCTAGGTCAACTCGTGGGTCCCCAGCCAGCATGGGGGTGTTGGCTCAGCATGGCCAGCCAGAAGGTGAGCGCAGCCCAGCCAGACAGTGGCGCAGACACTGATCATATAGCATAGAGTGATCTTACTACCAAAAAGTAAAACCCAACACAACCTGATTCCGGTACGTACAGATCATCAAACTTCTGAACTGGCAATTGGGCAGGGAAAAGTGAACTGTGATCTAAGCTGCCCACGACAGGGCAGACCACACCCGGTCAGGACATTAAACATGGACCCAGAACCAGGGCAACACATGGCCTTACAGGCTTGATATAGGGAAGAGTGGGTTCCATGAAAATAGCCTTAGAGGAAGGAAAACAAAACAACCATAGCAGTGTAAGGGAGCTGCAGGAAGGGGTCCTCCGTGCTCGTGTCTGTGTCACTGTTCACAGTGTATGCGCAGGTGTGTCAGCAGCCCCAAATGACTGTACCACAGGGCTGGCCACCACCACCCTGCCCTGACCTTGCCCTCTCCTGCAGGGAGCAGTGCCCAAGGGAAATGCTACCAAGGAGTTCATCGAGAGCCTGCAGCTAAAGCCCGGCCAGGTGGTATACAAGTGTCCCAAGTGCTGCAGCATCAAACCTGACCGTGCTCACCACTGCAGGTACATGGGCCTCCCTGCCACACATGCATGCTCACACCTTGGGCTTCCCTACTCCCTGTTGGGCACAGCATGCATGCTGTGGGTTTCCTTCTATCTCATATCCTCCTGCAAAAGGCAGCCAAGAGATGGTGCCTTAAAGATCATTTTGCAAGCACTTGGGAGGCAGAGGCAGGAGGATCTCTACAAGTTTGAAGCCTGTCTGGGCTACATAGTGAGTTGTAGGTCTACTGAACTACATAGCAAGACCCTGCTGTCTCAAAAAATTCAAAAACAAAAAGGTCATATCTTTGCCATATGTGCATAGAGTGAGGACTTGCGCTGGAGAGAAGGCAAAGGCCTCCTCCAAAGCTTGCAGAGGGTCCAGCCAGCTACAACTTAGCCCCACACCCTCGCTCTGTCTTCTGTCTCAACATTCCGCAGACACTGCATGGCTCTATTAGGGGAAAACCTGAAGTGCTAGTCATGAGACATGGAAGCATCCCTGGGTCTTCCTTCCGCCCAAGGGAAGGAGGCAGGAGCCTGCTTTCATGGTCATCCTGTCAGCATTTGGGTGGCATGAAAGACCTGAGTGAGAGAGGTGGCTTGTCTGTGTGGCCTCTGTGGCCCTGCTCACAGGAGGGCTCCATTTCTGGCACTGTGTCTGGGGCGTCTGCCTGGCCCCTCTCCATCCTACTCTCTTCTTCCTGGCTGCCTGCTCAAGGGCAAGCCTAGGAGTGTGAGCAGAGGCCAGTGGCGACTTCTGTCCCTGTGGGCTTGTATCTTGGGTGCCCAATGTGGGGACATCAGCCACCCTTTCCTTTCCCTGACACTCTGGGGCTCAAGGGCAGCCATGAACACCCTGCCTGCCTGCACTGCTCTGTTTAGGGAGTGGGCACTGTGCTCTCTGTGCCCAGCTTTGTCCATTGTGAGCCAGGCTGCTTGTGATATTTTGACATAAATACCCACGCATTGCCAGACCTGCCAGGCGAAACCCCTTGGTGAGAAAGCATACCTGCTGGGTTGCCAAGTTGGGCTCTACAGAGTGCAGCTGTGGGGTACAGCGGCTCCTCGCTCTCCTGCCTTGTGCCCTTTGTTGCCCTGTGCAACTCCCACTTTCCCGCCTCTTGGGCATAGGCTCATAAGTGCTGTCAATATGACATGGGCAGGTGGGCACCATGTTGTGTCTAGGAGCCCAGGGGTGTGGCAAGCAGCCTGCTGCTGCTCAGGTGCAGTGCCAGCAACACTACTTTGTGATGTGCCTAGTGGCCCAGCTATGGGGGCTTCAGCCTCACCCCCAGGAAGGACTGGGTCTGTTTGTGGTGGCCAAGCCCTGAGGCTGGTGCCAGCCATGGAAGTGGCTGTCTGTGCCAGGCCTGGGTGTGCTTCTCATTCTTGCTGCTGCTGCTGTGTCTACCAGGGCAGAGTCCATCCCCACGGCCAACCCGAGGACTCCTGCATGGTGGTTCTCCAGGAGCGATGGCCCTCTTCTGGCCAGGCTGAGGCAGGCAGCTCTGATTCTGCCTCAGGTTGATGATCACTGGGGATTTCACACAGCACTTGCAGTGCTTCCTGCCTGGGCATTTCATGTTTGTTCTTTGTTGTCAACCAAAGGACCTGCGTTTCCCGCCCTGATCCCCAGTAGAATCTGCCCTCTGGTCCCAGCTCCTTGCACTAACTACTTGGCTTTCCCAAGGCCACTTCCTCAAGGGCAGCAGGTTATGCTCTGCTGATCCTGCTTGTGGTCCTGTCAGTGCCTGTGTGCGTGAAAACCTGAGCATCCAGCCATGGCCCCTGCTCCTTTTTGTTTTCATTTCTAGGCTGCTTTCTTGAGCTCTTGTGCATGGCTCTGGGTTCAGCACCTGGACACCAAGCACCCGGTCCCAGGGCCTCCCACAGGCATGGCCACCTTTGTCCTTCACACCTCAACCTGAGAGACACAGTCCCATGGGTTGCAACTGCGTCCCTGCTACAAGGCCCTGGGATGGGTGGGAGAGGCCTAGTGCCCCAGGGACAGGTGCAGGCCTGCGTATACATGGGCACTCAGGAGACTGTGAGCTGGATGGGTCTGCCCTGGCACAATCCTGAAAAATGGGAGGAGGAGAAGGGGCCTGGAGACCACAAAGGTCCTTTCTCTGAAGCGTTGGAGCTTAGGTGACTATTGCTGCACACCCTGTCTGGTGCCCCAGGAGCTTGGCCCATGGCCAAGGGTTCCTCTGGGAACAGACAGCTTTGCCAGGGGGAAGGGTGGAGGAGGGCCCCTGTCCCCCAGCCAGAGAGCAGAGGGTTGCTGTGTGTTTGACCTAGGCGAGCAGGCCTGCTCAGTGAAGAGGGAATGCCCTTGGTCTTGTCTGAGGACCTCAGCAGGACCGTGTTGGAGGTCCTTGGGCCTCAGGCCATGCGGGGGAATGGTGCCTTCCTGGAGAGAACCCTACACCAGTCCTCTGAACCCCAGGAACTTGAGGACCAACTTTTGGTCCAGCACTGGCCTCTCAGGCTGCACACACTCGTGAGGCTTCCAGAAGTGGTGCCCTGCCCCATACACGACCCTAGAGCCTACCTTAGTGTAGCCTGTTTCCCAGTGCCCCTGGGTGGACATGGGTGGAAACTGCCACTGTGGGGGTCCTTTCAACTCTGTGCCCAAGCTGCACCTCTGGCAGAGCCCACGCTGTTCCTGAGCACAGGCTTAAAAGCCCTACGGGGAGAGGATACCAGCAGAAGAGGAGGGGCTCAGAGGCTAGCTGGTGGGGTGGAGGGGGCAGCAGGGCTGTGGGGTCAGGGTGCTCTGCAGCCCAGCACACAGGAGGCATGCCACACACATGTGCCACACGGATGGTCGTGTGTTCAGCACTGCCAACAGCAACAGCGCACTACAGCCTCAGAAGCCACCTCATAGCTAAGAGTGGATCTGGGGCCCCATTCCCGTCCCCCACCACATGCCACAGGACACTCCTAAAGATCGGACTGTGGTGGGCTCTTTCAGCGTTTGCAAGCGGTGCATCCGCAAGATGGACCATCACTGTCCGTGGGTCAACAACTGCGTGGGCGAGAACAACCAGAAGTTCTTCGTGTTGTTTACAGTAAGTATTCACCTGCCGCCCGGGAAGCCCTGGTGCCATCCCCTCAACCTGCCCCTTCAGAAGTTGCAGCCCCACAACAGCTAATCACTTGAACACAAAACACTGGGACCCTGCCAAAGGCAGGAGAGCTCAGGCAGGAAGGTCACACCTAGTGCCACCTCAGATCAAGGTGGGAGGAAGGGCCGCGGGAGTCACCAGGTACCGAGTGCCCCAGCCCAGGGTCCTCCCTTGCCGTTTCAGATGTACATAGCGCTCATATCCTTGCATGCCCTCATCATGGTGGGATTCCACTTCCTGCACTGCTTTGAAGAAGACTGGACGAGTGAGTAGCAGGGGCATAACCCATCGGTAGGGGTGGGGAGTTGTGTCACCTCTTGGTGCCAGGGCTGACCTCATTTTGGTAGATCTCCTGCGAGCCTATGGACTGGACGGGGCAGGACTGACAGAGGCCCAGTCTCCCTCCGTGCAAAAGAGCAGCCCTTTAAGGTCAGGCCAGCAGGTAACACAGGGAGCAGAGCACAGGCCTGCAGCTGGGCAAGAGGCAGCTGTTTGGGAGAGCCCCCCTCTTCTGGGACAAAGTGCTGTCTCTCTCCCACAGCACTAGAGATGGACCCAGCACTTCGCACGTGCTAGGCAAGCATTCTTCCACCCTGGTCCTAGCAGGCATACAGCTTTGACTCCCTGCTTAGCACATGGAGGTTTTGTGTTCATTTTTTTCATGGGGTTGTTTCAAACTGCTCATACAGATAATCCCTAGTTTACATGGGGATCATGACCCCTTTGGAAGGGGCCCGCCTATGTGTGCAGGTGCCGAGGAGGGAAGTTCAGCCAAAGAGCTGCACAGATGCTTAAGGGAAAAGCAGGCACGAGGAGGGGCAGGCTTGAAGCCTCCCAGATCTCTGAGGTGGTGATCAAGGTACCACGTGGAGCCAGGCATGGTGGTGCACACCTATAAGCCCAATACTCTAGGAGGCTGAAGCTGAAGGGCTACAAATTCAAGCCCAGCCTGGACAACTTAAGTGACTACAGGAGACCCCATCTCAAAAAGCAAAAGAGGGCTGGGCATGTAGCTCAGTGTTGAGGCCGTGGGTTCCATCCCTAGTGTCACTCACACACAAAAAGTGCAGCATGTGTATGCACCAGTTCTGTGTCACAACATACACTAGTAATAGAGTTAAAAAAAAAAAAACGAGGCCGACAGCTCAAGGGTGTGTAAGCTTCTTCTCCCCTGGGCTTCCATCCTACACCAGAGCCTTCACTCCTCCTTTGCCTCTGGCCAAGGGTCTCTGGTGAGCTCTGGCTGCTTGGTGGCCTCACATATGCTCCTCCGGAGAGCCAAGGGCCTAGGAAAGCAGATCTGCAGGCACTGCTGTTGGAGCCCGCCAGCACTGAGCAGTGTGGAGAAAGCTCTGGCAGGGGCTTGTGCAGCACCTCACAGCAAGCTTTCAGAATGGGCAGTGCTCCCCACCTGGCCAGCTCCCAGGACTCCCAGCTAAGAGGAGAGCTTGCCATGTCACCTTGGCCAGAGCACGGTGCTCAGCTGCCCCGGCTGGCTCTGGGGCCCAGCTCCCAATTACATACTGGTCCCCTCTGGTCAGGACCTGGGACACTTCCCCACAGTCTCCATGGGTGACAGCCACTGTCACCTGCTCAGCCCTAGCCATGCTGTTGGGCCATGGAAGCCTGTATGAAAGGTAAGGTCCCCAGGGTGGGGTGCTCGGCAGGAGGTTGAGCCCTGCTCCATCTGCGTGTTGCCTTCCCAAACCCTACTTCCAGGGATTGGACCTGGAGGTGGGTGGGGCAGGGCAGGGCAGGGCAGGGCAGGGCCCTCCCTCCAGCCAGGTGGGGCAGACACTGATGAACAGGGAAAACCAGATCTCAGAAATGGTTTCTTGCCAGGTTCTGCTGGCTGCGGCACCCAGGCTACTCAGGGAGCTGTGAGCAGGACAAAGTCTGCAGCCTCCAGAACTTGAGGGCAGCAAGACAGACAGATCTTGAGCAGGAGGGGAAGAGGGGGCCATTCCCCGAGGGGTGGGCAGACGGGCCAACCTGCTGCTTGGGCTCACAGGACAATGCACCCAGAGCTCCCATCCAGCCTGCCAGGCTGCTGGCCCCAGGCCACACTGCCCATCCAGGCCTGAGAAGAGGGATCCAGGGGGGACTGGAGAGAGAAGCCACTCTCACCCTACCCTGAAGCTGCCAGAGCTTCCCACCAGTGACTTCCCCACCCATCCAGTGTCCCTGTGAAGAACAGGGTGGTTCTGGCCCCATCTCTGTCTGAGAGTTGGCCCAGAAGCCTGGGGCACAGGGGAATGCAGAGCCTGGGGGCCCTAGGGTGGGTGGCAAGTGCCTTGGCTGCCCTAGGTGCTGTTTCCTGACTGCCCTGGCTTCTCATGGGCTTTCCACCAGAGCTCTGGATTCTCATGGACTTCATTCAGACCCAAAACCCTGCACTGGGGCAAATCATGCCTATGGCTCCACAACTGCTGACAGCGCCAGAGCGCTGGCTCGATGGGACTGACCCTGGTGGGGCACTGCAGAAAGCACCTGCAGCAGCCCATGGTCTTCCACCAGCTGCTCAGCCTCAGCCCTGGTGTCAGTGACTCAGAAAGAGCCGTGCCCACCCACCGTGGCCAGGCCTCACATCACAGAGCCATCAGTGTCCCAGGCCTGCCTCTCGCTGTCCAGTGTCTGGCAGTACCTACTAGCTGCACCCCTGCACAGGCCTCGCAGGCCTCTGTGCCCAGTTCAGAGCCCTGGGGCCTTCTGGACACAGAACAGCCCCGAGCCGTCCCTCTCTTGCAGAGTGCAGCTCCTTCTCCCCACCTACCACGGTGATCCTCCTCATCCTGCTGTGCTTCGAGGCGCTGCTCTTCCTCATCTTCACATCCGTGATGTTCGGGACACAGGTGCACTCTATCTGCACAGACGAGACGGTAGGTGGCAGTGCCTGCACTGTGCCGTTGCAGGCCAGAGTGACCTCCTCCCTGCCCATTGACCCTTCGCACACACATCCACTTGGGGATGCCCTTCCCATTTGGATGCCCCAGTGGGGAAGAGGTCCTGACCTGGCTGGGATTGGCGAGGCCAGCTGCCCAAAGCAGAGCCTCCAAGGCAGGGAGCTCTTGTTAGTGGGGTCCCTCCATTCTGGCCCAGACCAGAACCTGCTCCACTGCCGCCTTCCTCCAAGCCAGGAGCCTTGGGCTGGAATGTGTTTTTGTTTTTTGTTTTGTTTGTTTTGTCCTTTTGTGGCCTTGGGGTCCAGACATGGGGCTCTGGAAAGAAGGGGAGTTTGTTCTCTGGGTCACAGAGCTCATGGCCCTGAGAGGAAAGCAGTCTCAGGCACCTGGCCCAGCCTCACAGCTCCTCTGGCTGCTCAGCCAGCACCCAGCACCAGGGTTACTCCCAGGATGACAGCCACCACACACACCCATGGCAGAAGTGAGGGGTCATGGTGTGCAAACACAGGGCTGGTGCCTGTAGCTTAAGGTCAGAGATTCCAGCTGGTACCCTCATGTGATGTGAGAAGCAGTGTGGTGTCCAAGAGGGTCTGCAGAAAGGTCAGCCAGCGGGCAGCGGGCAGGAACTTGGTCACAGGCAGGCCCTGCCTGCCTCGGGTGCTTGGCCTGGCAGGAGTCCTGGGAAGGAGGAAAAGGGAGCAGGGGCTGTGTCCCCCATGACATTGCCCTCCCAGCCTCCCACCCCCACCTGCAACCATGGCAGTGGCGCCCAGTGGGCCACCACCCCTGCTCAAGGACCTAGTCAGGCCCTGCCCTCAACCAGCTGCGGTGAAAGAGACCGCTGCACTAGCCAGCCACGCCTCTCATCTATACTAACCTTCTTCCCTTTGCTTCTTGGCCATGGGCCAGTAACACTTAGCGCCTCAGCGCCAGACAGCCTTCAGTTTCTTGCTTTTTGTTCTTTTCTTTGTCTTTTTTTTTTTTTTTTTTTTTTTTTTTTTTTTTTTTTTTGTCTGCAAAGTGGTCACAGTAGCTTGGACTCCCCCAGATCTACCCCTGGAGCACAACCTTGTTGGTTGTAGTGACGGTGAGCTCCTGCCTATACTGAGGCCTCACACAGCCACCGCCGTGAGGGCACACAGGTGGCTTAAGGACTGCTCATTTTCCCTCCCCTCTTGGAGGGATTTGTAAATGTGTGCCCTCCAAAAAGGGATTCTTTTTAAAAATGGCACTTCCTATGAGAGATAGGAAGAAAATTGCATGTAGGTAGCTTCATGGCCTCAAAATGAGGCAGTCCCTCTGGTCACCCCTAGGCAGTGGCCACCTCTCCCCCAGAGTCCAGCAACAGACTGTGTGACTGAAAGTGCGATTGTTCTTGTTTTCAGGGCATAGAACAGTTGAAAAAGGAAGAGAGAAGATGGGCTAAAAAAACAAAATGGATGAACATGAAAGCCGTTTTCGGCCACCCCTTCTCTCTGGGCTGGGCCAGCCCCTTTGCCACGCCAGACCAAGGCAAGGCCGACCCGTACCAGTACGTGGTCTGAGGCCCTCCCGGCCCTGCTGCCCGGACACGCGCCTCGACACTTCACCTGACCCGTTCTCATCAATGTGTAAACCGAAAAGCAAAACGACTCCTGAGAACTTTTTTATGTCTCAAAATGGCTGAGCATTGCAGAGAAAAAAAAAAAAAAAAAAAAAACTCCTCATGTTTTATTTTTTTAAAAAAAATCATTCTTTGATTTTTCTGATGACCGAAGCTGCTCTTTTTCTTTTACAATCACCTCTGGCGTCTGGCTTCCTCTCTGCTGTCTGTCTGGCGTGACTAATGTGGTGGCGCAACCCTGAGTAGTGCCACTTGTACTAACTGAGCAAGATACACCCCACGCTGTGCCAGGCGCACATCTGCCCAGGGCCTGGGAGCCACCTCACGAAGATGCCGCTGGCCCTGGAGGGCCAGACGGCGGGACAGGACGGCAGCTCTCCCCGCGGACACGTGTGCTCTGCAAGCTCGCTGTCACCACCGCCTGTGCTGCTGGGCTGGACTGGGAGGTGGTGGTGAGGGGCTGCGCTTGTGTTCTGATTCTGTGGAAGCATAGGAAGGACAGTTTTCTAGTTCAAAATGCCTTATACAATCAGAAAGGAAGACAGCTCCATGTCCCTTTGTCACATCCCTACCCTTCCTTACCTCCCCATGGTGTTCCCTTCCTGGGAGACTGGTCCAGGCAGCAGTGCTGCTTCTGAGGAAAGCACCACAGACCCACGTCTCCCATGTAGGGCATGCAACCCCTGCCCTGGCTGGACTGGGCATGTTCCTGAGGGTGACAGATGGCATCTGCTGGCTGGGCTCTGCAACACTGCCACGGGGAACAGCCAGCCTTGCACTAGGGGGCACCCCTGGCTTAGGTTCCTCTGAAGAGGTCATGAGCTAGGGGGAAGGGCCCCAAAACTCGAGGACCACCAGTAACCCCTGAATTCCACACACTGATTTTTTTTTTTTTTTTTAAATAATTGCCACAAACCTCCCCTTTTCGCTTTGGCTTGGGTGGGGGCAGGGATGAGTTTCGTTCAGTCCGAACCTGGGTAGGGGGAATCCCACCCTCTGGTCCTTTCCAAGGTGGAACATGCTGCCTCTTTTCAATTCAGTCAGTGCTTCCACGTGGAAACAATGCAATAAAACTTTTCCAAACCTGCCTGACGTTGCTGTCTCCTGGTCACCGTGCAGGTGGGTGGGGTGTGAGCTGGGGTTCTCTGCTTCCAAGCTCAGTTGTTTAACCACACCCCGCCTTGTGTGGACCATTAAATGACTTTGCAGTCCCTTGCTGTAACTCACTTCGGCTCCCAAGAAAGGCCTGCATCTCTGGGGCGTGGGGCAGAGAGTAGACAAGCCTGAGAGTGAGAGATGTGCATCCACTCAGGGACCTGGTGACCTTCCCTTGCCAATACGTGAGCCTGGAGTCGGCTGATACGAGGTGGTGGAGCTTTGGTGCTTTGAGGCCGTTCTAGATCAAGTGTATGGTGTTTATTCTCTGTGTGCTTTCTTCCTGTTTCTTCTCACTTGGGTGTAGAAGCCATGGCCTGTATAGATGACTTTGAAGCACCCTCAGGATGGGTCTTCCATCCCAGGGACCTGCACCAGGGCTGCAGACCACTGGGCTTGCAGAGGCACATTCTCGAACCCCAGCCCTGCCAAGGACCCAGGAGCACTGATGGAAGAGCGCCCTCCCGCTGTGCTGCAGCTTCCTGACCATGCTGCAGAGCTGGCTGACAGGGCTGCCTGCAGGCTGTGCTGCTGCCCACTGGCACTGGTGCTTGCTTAGTACAGCGTGAGCTGTGCCACCAGGATAGCAAGCAGCCCCGCTACCCAGCAGCCACTGAGCCCCTTCCCCATAACCTGTGGCCTCCCCAACAAGGGGAGAGAGCCCAGGACTCCTCACCATCTCCTCAGTGAGCTGTCTCAACCAAGCGTGCCTTTCCTGTAGATCCAGCCTGGATGGCAATAAGAATATGGAACCAAGGGGCCCCGAGTGGAGCAGCAGCCAGTGATGGTGACTAGAGTGGCCAGAGGTTCATGTCCTTGCCTATGGTCTCCCATCTGTGGGCCCAGCACCCACAGTTCTGTCTTGTGGACTTTTTAAAGATGGATCCAGAGCTGGGGAGATAGCTTGGAGGTCAAAGTGCCTTCCTGGCAAGTGCAAGGTCCTGACTTTGATCTCTGGCACCATGTGCCATGCCAGTGGTACAGGCCTGTAATACCTGTGCTGGGAGGCTGAGGTAGGAGGATCACTACAAGTCTGGACTATACAACGAGACCTTGTATAAACAAATTTTTAAAAAAGATGGATCCAACCCCAGTCACCTCTCAAAAGGGACGGAATTCAGCAGGAACCAGCTATGGTAACATAGCAAGACCCCTTAACAGAGGCAGCGTTTACAGCCAAACAAGACTGGCCCACACCTTCAAGAGAGCTGCCAGTGACCTGCACAGCACTGGTTCTCAGCAAAGTGGAGACCCTGGGCCCTTTCACTTTCCAATGCAAGAGCAAGCTGACCAGCTGTGTTGATCTGGCTGCCTTGGGGTCCTCGGCACTCTGGGACATTTTCCTTTCATGGTCATCTTGACTTTGGGGAAGAGCCAGAAGTCACCCCGTGCCAGATGCATGAGTCCTGTGGATGCGACACATGGGCACATTTTCACAACCCAGCCTCCCATGCACTACACTGAGCAGCAGCAGTCTTGTTTTTTATCACCTTTGTACAGACACTCAGGAAAGAGGACCCCAGAACTGCTGCAGAAAGGGAGCGAAATTCTGGGAGAAGTATAGAGGCGAAGGGAGATGCTCTGAGGGGGATTCGTGGCAGTGTGCCATACTGCTGTACATGTAAAAATTTCATCATCAGCATCTTTATTATATGAATATTTTAATGCAAGATGCATACACTTAAAACCAGCAAAGCTTCTTTCAAATTAAAATCCTGTTTAAGAATTGTACAGTAGTTGATTTTTGCTATATAGCACCAGCTCTATGCAATCCAGTGAGAACTGCATCATTAGTTGTAACTGCCTCCACTATTCTATACCCAAATGGGAGGGCACCAGGACAGACAGAGAAAACCCAGTCAATTGTGCTGTGATTCCTAATAGTTTCAAACTCATTTGACTAAGCTGTCCAAACAAACAGCTACAGGTATTGTTCCTGAGCTGACACTGACACGAGGTTTTGTTTCTACAGCTTGGTGAAAGAGCTGTGCTAGGTGAGAAGTCACAGTTTAAGGACTTTTTTTTTTTTTTTTTTTTTTTTCAGAACCAGGGATTGAACTCAGGCCCTTGCACTTGCCAGGGAAGCGCTTATTCCGCTGAGCCATCTTCCCAGCCTCAAGGACGCTTTTCTGTGAAGTTACTACACATACAGTCAGTGTCTGTAAACACACTAGACATGTACATTAGCCAGAGAACCCTCACAAGTCAGGTGTGTGTTTAAAAAGAAGCTGTGGTAACATGAAATCTCCGAGCCCACAGGAACCCTGCCTGACGTGTTTGAACAGCTACAGCAGTTGACCAGTCTCTTTGTTGCCCTTGCACACCTTTCATTTCTACAGTCATCCCTGTAGTGTCCTTTTCTACTCTGGGGTCCCACATGGCGTCACTTGTCACAGCTCTTTCTTTGGTCACCTCCAGTTTGTGACCATGCATCAGTTTTTCTCTACTTGGCACGACCTTGGCCTTATTTTAGATTGAGGTGAAATGCATGCACCATGAAATGAACCACCCTAAAGTGCACCGTCTGGGTGTCGGATTCCTTCGTGCTGCTGCACAAGCGCTGCTTCTGTGATTGCCAAAGTTTCCTCACACACTCTGGCCACTGTTCTGACTGGAGCCAGGCATACGGAGAAGCCCTCAGCTCGCAGTTGGTGGTTTCTCTTGATCCAAAGAAGTTTTGGGAGGCTCTGTGGTTCTGTCCTGGGTGTATCTGGAGGTGCCGTGGCAAAGGCTTTATTGGTGGCAGTCGTTGGTCTCAGTGGCATCTTCATGTCCCTCCTGCAAAGCTTCCCTGTTCCCTAGGGAACTGTGTAAATGGCTTAGAAAGAGAAACTCTGAGATCCTATCCTTTAACTTCCTGGTTATTTTTTTTTATTTTCAAGAAACTTAAATCCTGTGACCATGTGTGCCTCAGTTTCTCTGTTTGCATAACATAAAGGATTGTTCTCCATATGGAAAGCTCTTGTGGGGAACAGAAAATTTAGCAGTAGGCATACAAGACCCTGCCCAGGTGGACCTGGGCTGTGCAAGTGCCCCGCACACTTCTGGCCGGTCTCTGCCTGCAGAAGAGATGAAGGCAGAGGCAGGCCCCACAGGGTCTGCGCCTCCAAAGGGGGGTCACGACCTGACTGTGTCCTTAACTGCTGGGCTCCCTCTGCCCAGTGCCATATTTCTGTGGCCTGGTGGCCAAGCTGCAGCCAGCACTCAGAGACAGGTAAGTGGGCAGCTGGGAGAGGCCGCGCAGTGTCTCCGCCTGCATGAGCTGCCCGCCACTGGCCCTACACTCCCCTATGCCTGTGCCCACCCAGCTGCCTGCATGCGGCCTTGCCCTCCATGGCATGTGTGTGTCCTGCACACCCCTTTGCCCACCCTGCCTCCTCATGCTAGGCTCGCAGCCCCAGTGGGAAGAGACAGCTGGAAGCCTAAGAAGGGGCTGTCACCCAGGACACTCACCTTGAGGAGCTGGGCGTTACAGCTGGGTCCTTTCCCAAGGGAGGAGGGCTGGTGGTGGCAGGAAGTAGGGGCCTGCTTGCTGTGCTGCTCCCCTGGCTCCACCCAGCCCTACCTGCAGGGACCCGCAGGGATAGCTGTGCTGATGCGGCCTTCATTTTCCCCAGGGCATTGAACGCCTGCAGCGCAAGGACCGGCCCCGGCAGCAGGTGTGCCGCTGGCAGCTGGCAAAGGACACCTTTGGCGGGGACTTTTCTCTCAGCTGGTGCAACCCCTTCTCAGGACAGCCGGAGATCCCCCTTGACAAGGACTTGATTCGGCAGGCGTCCCACTCCGACATAGATGTAGAAAACACGGAGAGCACAGAGGAGCCATCAGACGCCAAGGACGCGGATGTGGAGGTGATAGATGATTAGCTGCCCTTGTGGGCCGGACTGTGCACTAAAGGTGGCTGCCAGCTCGGCCTGAATGTGGCTATGGTGCCCCACCACCCCTGCCCTGCTCCCTGGACCCTCCCGCCTGCTTCTCCCCGGGCTGGGGGACGGGACAGCAGATAACACTGGGCTTCTCTGAGTTCATGCGGCACTAGGACCATCAGGATGGCAGACCGTGGCCCGCTTCCTGTCTTGGTGGAGGAAGACATGGCCACCACAACTCCCTCCAGGGAAGAGGAGCCCCCGACACGCCAGCTTACACTCCTCTATGCACACATTCATTCATGTATACACAGGCAGCACCCACCAGGATGGAGAGTGTACGGGGCTAGTGGTACTACATCCAAGGTCACCCCCAGCCCAGGACTCTGACGTCCTCCTTGAGGTAGCCTGAAGGAACACTAGGGAAGCCCACCCACCACGGGAAGAGAACGTCCTCTCTCCTGAGGGGTGCAGGGACCCATGGCCAGCTGAGCAAGACCCTTTGCAGGTCAGCCTGTTCTCTGAGAGGGCATCTGTCCCACAAAGAAGGGCTAATGGCCCCACCCTGCAGACAGTGGGGGACAGGACCCCCACTGCCACCTGGAAAGCTCAGCCTGCATGGAGCAGGAGTGTTGGGGTGTCTTGTGCCCTGAGCTCACTGCCATGGCCACTAAAGCACCCTCTGTGTAGTTGCATGCTCCTGGTCCAACATCTCAACTCTGGCCTGTGTCCCTCCAGCTATGTCCCCAGCAATGGCTGCAGCAGCCCTGGAGAAACCCTGTCAGCCTCCATGTCTAGGCCTCTCCAGGCTTCAGGAGAAAGGGTCAGCTACTGTCTGGGGCAGTGGCCTCACCTCAGGCATCCCAGATGCTCTCTGGTAACAACTTGTCCCAGCACTGTCCCAGGCTGATCCCCAGACCTGTGATTACCTCCCCCAGGGCAAGGGCCAGCCCCTCCTAACCCTCACCTGGAGTGCTCCTGCCTAGCTTGCAATAGGGTGGTGGCTGGGCCTAGCAGCAGCCAGCAGAGCAGCCTGGGCATGGCACTGTGGGAGAGGCAGAGGAGACACCTGGACCAGCTCACCAGCTGCTGGCTGTGAGGCCTCTGTGGTCTGCACTCTGAGCAGCCCTAGGCCAGCTGTGTACTAAAAAGGCTGAATGCCAGGAGGAGCAGGCCTGGTCCCCAGAGGAAAGGGAGATTGTGGTCACTGTCACTGAAGTCACCTTGAGTAGAAGGTATGCACACAACCCTGGGGCCTTTAGAAAGTCCTATACACAGGCTGGCAGCAGCCAGGGCTGCCTGCGTTTCCAGTCACTCTGGAAAGGAAGGCAGGGAGGTTGACACCTGCAGCTCCCCTAGGTCATGGGGGAGTCACCCATCTGACTTGAGTGTCGGCACCAGGCAAAGTCTGGCAGATGGGGTCCAAGCCTGGCCTCCCTCCCTCCTGAATAAAGAGATCTCTCGGCTCGGCCCTGTGGTCCCGAACACAGCGCCTTCTCATGGGTCACCTTGGGGACTTCAGAGAGGCTACTTCACTGTGCCATGTGGTGGTGCATAGGTGTCACATGACACTCACCATATCTGTGGGCAGCTTTGCCTCTTGGCACCCAGAAGCTGCACCATGGTGGTGCTGTGTGCAGCTCCTGCAGGGACAGTCCCCACTGACCCCCACGCACACCAGCCTGACATGGAACAACCTGACTCAGCCCCATGCGGCCTTGCCCAGGACACAGCCTGCAGGGTGGGAGACCTGGGGGCGTCCAGGGACACGGCCCCAGAGACACCCTGCAGCTCAGTGGCACAAAGACAGTGACTAGGTCCAGCATGAAGTAGTGAGTTTAATTGAAGGCATCTGATCATTGTGAGTAGCTGGGAGGGAGGTGGAGCAGGGGAGAAGCAGCTTCTAGGTGGCTAGGTGGTGGGCAGAAGGGAGGGGCTGCGCCCGAATCAACCTTCTGAGACTTCTCCTGCCTGGGTATCCCTGGGTGGCTCTCTGCAGGGCCACCTGCAGGCCATTTGCAAGGGGATCTCAGTGCAGGCAAACCCAGGGTGCCAGGAGATGCCATCCCAGGCCAGGTGTGGCAGCTCTGTCTGCAGCCATGGGCCCCTGGATTCCTGATCTTGATGGCACCTGCACTGCTTTTGGAAGCCACAGCCTGGGAGCTCCAGCCAAGCAGCGTAGCTGCCTTTGAACTCTCTTGTGCCCCTGGCTCCTGACTGTGTGTGTGTGTGTGTGTGTGTGTGTGTGTGTGTGTGTGTGTGTGTGTACACGCGTGCGTGGTCAAAGCTGAGCATGTGCGATCTATGGGTGAGGTTGCAAAGGAAGCACTGGAAGCTGGGCCCGAAGCCCGGGGCTCCTGCCTGGCCTGTGCCAGGCAGAGCTACTGGGTGATTAGCACCACCTTCTCCGCGTGAATCTCCTTCACCTGCTGAGAACTCAGCTTGATGATGAACTTCCTGGGCCCTGCCCTCACCGGTGTGCACCTTATTTGGGATTGGACAGTCTTGCCGGGCGGCACCGTCCTGCAAAGTTCAGACAGAGATGTGCAATTAGCCATGGACACTGGCAGAGAAAGATGAGTCCAGGCCCAAGCATTGGCCTCGGTGGCCCCAGACCCCAGGAGCCAGCAGTCAGCCTTTGCCCATAAGGCAAGATGGGCAGACGGGCTGCCTAGCCCTGGCCAAAGGGTGGCTCAGGGACCCAGACCCAAGCCTGACTCAGAATCAGCTGGGTGTGCTCGCCTGTGGTCTCAGCACTTGGGAGGTTGAAGTGGCAGGATTGCCATGAGTTCAAGGCCAGCCTGGGGTACTTAGCAAGACTGTCTCAAAACACAAAGTAAAACAAACATAAAAAAGAATTGTCACAAACCATCTGAGTTCAGTAACATCCTTTTTATGGTTATATCAGGGTACCCAAAACACTAACTCTTACACAGCCCAGCAAACAGACAACAGAATGAGAAATATCCTAGCACAAAAGCAGCAAGCTTAGCACACCTTGGAGGAACCAAACCAGGAATGCAAGAGTCACAAGAAATGAAAGCTTTTATAATATACAGCAGAATCTGCGGGAAGCAGCTTTGTCAACCGTGTGCTAAGTCTGGGCTTCGAAGGGCTCCAGACCTTCCCCAAAGACACCAGAGAGCCAGCTGAAATACCAGTCTACATCCTGACAGTTTTCAAAGGATATGATGAGAAGAACTTAAAAGTTCCTTGGACGAGAGGTAGGGGACTTCACAGGAACCTGATGGCCTGAGTTTGCAATATGAAGAGACGGAGAGCACACAGAGCCCAGAGCACCCAAGACACGGGGCTGCCTGACTGCACTGGAGGAACTGTGTCCCCGCACTCGAAATGGCAAGGTTTGATTTGTTTTGCTTTACTTTTCAGTTTAGGCTGGTCTTGAACTCACTACATAGTCTGGGCTGGCCTGGAATTCACAACAATCCTCCTGCCTTGGCCTCCTGAGTACTGGGATGACAGGTGTGCGCCACCAGGCCATGGCTAGGACAGATTAGTTGGTAAATGTGAAGCTCTGCATTGCTCCACAACCCATCCAATTATACTTCAGCCAGAAATTCTAGAAAGAGCATGGGAGATTATATCTGTATTCTTGGGGCAGTGTGAGACTCTGTGTCAGTAAAAGAACATGTTAAAATTGTAGATACATTTTTCAAAGTTCTAATGTTGAGTGTTGAGAGAAGAGAGGGATGGAGGGAGGGGTGCCTGGTGTGCAGCTCAGTGGTAGAGCTCTTTCTGCCCTACAAGCTCCTGGATTCAGTCCCCAGCACAGCATAAAAGGGTTGAGCCTGTGATAAACAACTTTTCAGAAATAATGTAACACTACCAAATTAATGTGAGAAGACAAGCAAGACTCAGGAGGAAAAGGACCGAAGGGTGCAAGCAGCAGTGTGCTGGGGACAGTCCATCCAGCCATTGACCAGATAGTCCACTATGCAGAGGCATAGTCAGCGCCGAGATGGCTGAGCCCTCAGTGACTGGACTGGATCAGCCTCCTGCGGGTCACCCTGGTCCTGGCACACACACCACCCCCCCAGTGAACACTGCACACTTACCCTTGCTCAATGCTCTGCATGGAGGAGAGGCCCAGGCTCTCCACAGAGAACCTGACGTGGGTCAGGGGGATCATCAGGGAGTTCTTGAAGATGCAGGTGCACAGGAGCATATGGCCGACCCTACCCGTGTTGGGCATCTGTGGGAGCAGGTGGGAGAGGGAATGGGGACAGCGCATGAGCCCGTGTGTGCTGGTGATTGCGTGCAGAAACCTGCATCCTCATCTCTGCAGTCAGGGTGACCCGAGCCCTAATCCCTGCGATCTCTAGGGAAGAATCGCTCACCCACAGGGTTCTCAGCTTCTGGCACTGCCAGCAGTTCTGGCGTCCTGAGGTGTCAGACTTTTTCAATTCATTAATTTGTCTATTGGCATTTTGAAACAGGGTCTCACTGGGTAGCCCAGGCTGACCTTAGACTCATGGAGATCCTCTTGCCTCAGCTTCCCTGAGGCTGGGAACATCAGGGAACATGCCTGACCAGGCAGTTCTTTCCTTTCCTTCCTTCCTTCCTTCCTTCCTTCCTTCCTTCCTTCCTTCCTTCCTTCCTTCCTTCCTTCCTTCTTTCTTTTCTTTCCTTCTATCATTTTTTTTCTGTGTGTGGTACTGGGGATTGAATCAGGCCCTGGGCATTCTTTTTCTTTTTGAGACAGGGTCTAGCTCTGTAGTTCAGCTGGCCTTGAGCTCACTTTGTAGCCTAGCCTGGATCATTGAACTCATGATCCCCTCCTATGTGCTGGGATTCCAAGTATGTGCTACTCCAGCTTAGCTAGATATTTTCTTAAGGGAATTTAAAATATAGATCCCTCTGGGGAGTTAGCTGAGTAGCACAAGTGCCTGACTGGCGTCCACAAGATCCCAAGTTTAATTCCCGGTACTACAAAAAAATTAAAAAGTGAACATTTTTTAGGGGCTGACCAGATAGCTCAGCAGACTAAAGTACCTGCTTAGGCAGAGCGCAGTAGCTGGGGTTCAATCCCCAGCATACTGTGCCAGCCTCACCCCTAGGGTGCACTGAGACAGCAATTCAGATGGCATGGTGGCATGCATCTGTAATCTCAGTGCTTGGGAGGCTGAAAATCAGGAGAATCACTATTTAGTGAGACCTTGCATGCTCTGTAGCCCCTGTCCTAAAAAATTCACTTAAAAAAAAGAGAGAGAAAGAACTATAGAAGCCGGGCGTGGTGGCGCATGCCTGTAATCCCAGCACTCGGGAGGCTGAGGCAGGAGGATTGTTGTGAGTTCGAGACCAGCCTGAGCTACAAGTGAGCTTAAGGCCAGCCTGAACTGCAGAGTAAGACCCTGTCTTAAAAAGACAAAAAAAAAAAAAAAAAAAAAAAAAAAAAAAAAAAAAAAAAAAAAAAAAAAAAAAAAAAAAAGAACTATAGAGGCCTCTGGCAGCCAGAGCCTGACTTCTTTCAGCCCTAAGCAGGCTCCCTCCTCAACAAAAGAGAGCCTCCTTCGACCCCAACTTCCAAGGCTCAGCACCTGTGTGTGCTCCCACCCCACCCCCAGGCCTCATGTGCCAGGCTCACAGCAAGACCCAAAATGCCAAGGCACCCACAGAGCAGCCCAAAGACGAAACCTGTCCCCGAGCCCCCACCCCACCTGCCAGAGCCCAGGCCACCCCACCCCAGCCCCTGGGCCTGGTGCCCACCCTGCATCTTCCTCTGCATCCTGCTCCTTCTGGTTCTGTGACTTCCGTCCAGGCACCTGAGCCCCCACACAAGGCCCAAGCCATGCAGGCTCTGCTGCAGAACTGACCTGCACACAGTCTGAGCTCACAGAGGGTCAGGCCCTGGGCAGCTCAGACCCAGAGATGCTTTTCCCCTGCTGGGGACCCCATTCCTCAGGGGACCTCGTGTCACTATGAGGGAGGTGCATTGGGGCACACACGTGAGGCTGGGATACCACTACCACACTGCTCACCACCATCTGTGTCACTGCTGCCAGATGGCATCTGGGGTTCCCTCAGGAAGCCCAGCTCAGGTTTGGTGATGGCACCTTCCCACCACTCCTTAAGCATTGGGTGGCCTCTTAGGGGTGCACAGGAGGAAAGCAAATGGGAGGTGGGGCCCTGGGTTCCTAAACTTTTCACTGCTGTGTGCTGAAGTTCAGGTGGAGTGAGGAGAGAGTAATCACGTGCCTCACTTCCGGAAGGACTGCAGAGTCAGAAGACCACAGAGGTAGCCAGTGAAAGCCAACCAGGGGCAACCCAAGAGCAGACAGTGGCTGCTGCAAGGTCTGGCTCAGGAGGAGCCCTGTACCCACGGCCACAGGCTCACCTCTATGGTGAACAGTGGGTACCGGAAGCACAGCAACACCTCCGTAGCCATGGTCTCTTTGGTTTCCATGACCTCAGCCATGATGAAGCCCTTGATGACCGGCTCATCCTCAAACATGTCCAGGCTGCCAGTGTAGGTGTCGGATTCCCAGGTCAGGACCACATTCGACACTGCCAGGGAGCCAGGCAAGAGGTGACACTTGTCACCAAGCACAGGATAGGGTGGACTTGGGTTAGCCTGGGCATCGCCCCATCCTCCCTGTGGAACAAGAAGCTGGACGCAACTTGGAACTCATAATTTGGAGGTTCTCTGGGCAGCATCCCAAGGCTATGATAGATATTATCAGGTGTCTGGACGCCCTGCTCTCTCAGCACCATCCTCCAGGCACCCACAGTCCACCGAGGAGAGCAGACATTGGAGGTGGAGTATCTGCCACTGTCAGATACTCTTGTTTTGTTCTGTGGTCCCAGGGATTAAACTCACAAGAGTCCTTATTTCATTCTGAGACCTGAGCTGCTTAGGCTGGCCTCCAGCTTGCCACTCACCCTCCTGCCTCAGCCTCCCAGAACGAGATCACAGGTACGTATCACCATACCAGGCCTGTAATGACCTGTCTGGCACTCCTCACTGCTGACTCTGTGCCAAGCCCTGGGCTCCTGGTCCCTTGTCTCTGGCCCATACTTCCTCTGTGTCTGGGTCCCCTTAGGACTACCCAAAGGTGCACCCTTCATAAATGCATGTTGGTTTCATTCACAGGCACACCTGTTGGCTAGTGCACAGGTCACAGAGAAGAGGGGTCTTAAAGGTGGGGCCAGGCTTCTGTCCCAGTTTTGGTACCTTTCTCTTGGACCTTCATGGTCTTTTGCACAACACCCAGGTGTCCTAGCTGCCTGCCCGTGTAGGTCTGCAGGTCTAAGGAGCCTGAGAAGACGATGGTCTGGGGGGTGGCAGCCTTCCTCCTTAGAGTCACAGAGAAATTGAGCGGGTCCCCCAGCAGTACTGGATCCTCCTGCACCAGCAGCTCCAGCAGGTTCTCCTTGACCGGAAGCGTGTACTCACGCCTGAAGCTGAGCAGCGAGAAGGCGTGGTCCATGACCGCCCTTTCCTCCCGAGAGCCTGCGCAACACAGAGCAGCCGAGTGTGCCAGTGGCCACTTGCCTAAGCACAGAGGGCCCACCTACCCGGCTGGGACTCCAGGATGGCCCCAGAGCATCCACATCTGGTTCTTGGTGGCAGCAAAAATGGCAGAATACAAACTTTCCAAGCTTAGCCATCCACGACAGTCCTGAGCAACTGGCCGACATGATCCAAGTGCACTGCCTCCGAATCCCTGAAATTAACTAAGGTCTGGCAACCCTCAGGTGGCCTCTCACCGCCACCTGCTGTCCCCTCTCCCTCTCTCACTCCTCTCTCTACTCCTGGGGCTGCAGCCCCCCACCCCACCCCCAGGAACTCTCTTCTAGATCCCCCGTCTCAGTTCCTTGAACACCACAGTGGCCAGACACCCGGCAGAAAGCAAAGAGCCTCAGTGGCTGAGCTGCTTGCAGTGGCAATAAATGAGCAGAAGCTTAAAAAGAGGGCTGAGCAGGGGATACCCGGACTCCTCTGGCCCCAGAGGTCTGCAGAGACATGGCCCACAAGAGCTCACAGGAGGACTGAGTCTCGGTGAACACAGAGCCCAGGCTTAGCTAGGGTGGAGGGCAGCAGGGCACAGGCTCCCAAGCCAAGTGCCCCTCCCCTGTAGCACTGCCTTGCTTCTCCTGCTCTGATCCAGTCCATGATAGCAGCCCAGGCGGGGGCACAGACCAAGCTCGAAGCCTGGGGGCTCTGCTGTGAGCTGCAGCCATGCTCTCAAATAGGATCTGTGGGGCTGGGGAGATGGCTCAGTGAAATAAAGCACTTCCTTGGCAAGCGCAAGGACCTGAGTTCAATCCCCAGTTCCAAAAAAAAAAAAAAAAAAAAAAAAAAAAATTAGGACCTGTGTCCTTGGTTCTGGAACTGAACACAGGACTCAGACTGGGCTCTGCCTCTAGCCCTTTTCTGATCCTGAGACAGGTGCTCATGTCAGTGGCCTGTGTTGGGTTTGCAGGTGCCATCCTCCTGCCCCAGCCTCCGATGTACTGAAAGGACAGGTGTGTGCCATGTGCCCAGCCCCTTTCAGGGTCCCCAAGATCCCCAGGATGAGTGGGGAGGGGTGGGCCCCTACTGCCTACCTTCAGGGAACTTGTACTGGTGGGTGAGGTCACTGCGCCGGTCCTGGCCCACTGCCTTGGTGCTGATGTTCTTGCCGATGCTCATGGTCTCCACCGAGAGCAGGCTCACCTTCTCACGCCCGCCCACCCTGCGCACCAGCCACACCAGCTTGTCCGCATTCACCTCTGAGAACACGAACTTGGTGTCATAGCCCATGAAGATGTCGCCCCTGCGCACGGCGGCCACAGGCGAGGGTCCACAGCAGTAGATCCCTGGGGATGGAAGGCAGAGGTGGCTGGGGCTGGAGCCCTGCCAGCCCGCTGGGGCACTAGGTGGCCCTGCACATCAGAGACGCACCCTGGCTCAACTCCTGCGGCGTGCCGTCTAACACCTGCCAGCCTTCGTTCCCTGGGGGCAGGTCCCTGCGCCGCATCCAGGCCTCAGTCCACACGTGGAAGTTCCTGCAGAGGAGGAAGGGACACTGTGAGGGGCTCCCTGGGGCAGGGACACCTTCACTCATAGAGTCCTCACTCTTGCAATTCTACCTCACCACTCACCCTGGCTCGTTCTCTAGACAGTCCCGTCTGAATGATCCTGGGGTGGATTTTTATCTGAGGGGGCTCTCACTGTGTGGCCCAGGCTGGCCTCAAACTCACAGCAACCCTCCTGCCTCAGCCTCCCGAGTGCAGGCCTACAGGCCTGTGCCACCACACCCAGCAGCAATAATACTGTTTCAATGCCTCCTTTCTGATAGCTTCAAATTCTCTTTTCTTTCCTCCCTCTCTTTATGCCTCTTAGCACATGAACTAGAATTCCCAGCAGCAGTGGACTAAAAGCTTAGTCTGGTGTCCCATGCGGCCCCCACCCTAGTGAGCAAGGATGCCCTCGGCCTGATTTCCCCACTGCGCCTGCCTCCTGCGCAGGTCTCTATCATGTGCTCTGACACCAAAGGCCACAGAGCTTTGTGCTGCGGTGTTGACTCCACGCCAACTCTCTGGCCTGCCTGTCTGCAGGTAGAGGCCCCGGTCCAGCAGTCCAGGAAGTGTTCTGTCCTAGGCAAGCCCTCACTAGCCCCTTTTTTATTTATTTTTTACTTATTTATTGTGGAACTGGGGATTAAACTCAGGCTCTTGCACTTGCCAGGCAAGTACTACTGAGCTATCTCCCCAGACCCCGTTTTTATATTTTGAGGATTTTTTTTTTAATTTTATCTGATCTGGCTTAGGCTGCCTTAAGGGTGGGTCTGGTATGGCATGTGGATCTGGGGATTGAACCTCAGTTCCCTGGGTTTGCCCAAGCAGGTGCTTAAACAACTGAGCTGACTGGCAAGCCCCCTCCTTTTTTAGTTTTTGAGATGAGGTTTTGCTAAGTCACTCAGAGTGGGCTCAAGCTTGTATCCTCCTGCCTTAGCCTTCCAGAGATCTGGGATGACAGGTGTGCTACACACACCTGCAATCTGCTTTCTATCAATGCTGAGGTGTGTTGTGGGGACGGTTCCAGATTGGCTTAGGCTGAAGCTTGGAGTGCCTGGGCCTGGGAACTGAACAGTGTCTTGGGGTGGGACACAGGCTCCGCTAAAGACTGGAGACCCAGAAGGGCAGGGCAGGGCACCCTACCAGATGGAGTCGTTGGTCTTGTTGGGTACTGTCTTGCCCATCTCGTTCACGAACATGTCCAGCGTAAGGTTCTCCTCTGTGTCGTGGGCTGAGTCAAATGCTGTCACAGGGCGCGCGGGAATCCCCAGTGCCCGCAGCACTGCAAGGGGAGGGGCGTCAGCACAGAACCCCAGCCGCCCCACCCCTGGCCCGCGCCCACCCGCCTCACCCACCCGTGGTCAGGACGCCCGCGAAGACCCAGCACTGGCCGAAGGACACGGGCATCCGGGTGCTGTAGTACTGCTTCAGGATGGGCATGCTGCCCGTCCACAGGTGGGGTGCCGTGCCTCCCTCGTACTCTCCGGACCAGTTCCCCGCCAGCACGCCGTCCTTGTTCTGTGAGTTGACCTGACACCAAGGCAGGCACTCACGGACATGCCCATCCAGCGGCCCAGGGCACAGGCCCAAGGACCAAGGGCTCGTGCCATCTGCCTGTGCCTCAGTTTCCTCTTTGTAAAATGCTGGTCATGGTCATGCCCCCTTGGAACTGTGTGAGGGTGAACTGGCTGTGGGATCTTGTTTCTAAACTCATCTTGAGTAGCCTGCATCTGTCCCTGCCACTAGACTTGCAGGAGACAAGGCCTCACTATTAACCTAGACTGGCCTTGAATTCACAGCAATCCTGAGTGCTGAGATTATAAGCATGTGCCACCACACCCAGCAGGTTGATTAGAAGCAGAGCCAAGGCAAAGCCCCAAAAGCCCCCTCCTAACCCTTGGTGTGTGGGAAGCTCTCTGTTTAAAAATACACAGGCTCAGGCAGGCCAAATAGCCTAGCAGATTAAAGTGCCTGTTTAGGCAGAACACAATGGCTGGGGTTTGATCCCTGGCCTGCTGTGTTGACCCTATCCCCGGGGTGCACTAAGACAGTGATTGAGACTGGGCATGGTGGCTCACACCTATAATCCCAGCACTTGGGAGGCTGAAAACAGGAGGATCACTACAAGTCCGATCTACGTAGAGGGACCCCATAGACCCTGTACCCTGTAGACACTGTACCCTGTAGACCCTGTATCCCATAGACCCTGTATCCCATAGACCTTGTACCCCATAGACCCTGTACCCCATAGACCCTGTACCCCATAGACCCTGTACTAAATTAAAAAAAAAAGCAAAACACAGGCCCTTCCAGGTGGGGTCCTGACTCTACACCCAACACTGGAGGATGGGGATGCAGCTAAATTGGTAGCCCTGAGTGCAAATCCCCAGTACCACAAAAACAAAGTCAAATAAGGTAAGAAGCAGGCAGCACACTAGAGCACTCCTGGGGAGGCTTGGTACCCTGGATTCAAGTCTCAGCACCAAAAAAAATAAAAATAAAAATAAAAATTCACAAAGGATTCCACATTAGATTTTTCATTGTAACCCCTTAAAAGGTCACATCTACAGGCCTCCTCCAAGGGCCCAAAGACAACAACCATCACAGCAACCACAGCCATACTCCCTCCCAGGCTGCATGGGAAGGACACTGACCTTCTCCACTAGCTTAGAATATGGCAAGCACAATTTCACTGCCTTGCCCTCTGGGGACAAAACACTTCGGTTCTCAAAAGCTGAAGTGTTAAAAAATGGAGCCGTGTCCTGGGTTGGGCTCACGCAACTTTGAGTCATGTGGAGCTTCCCACACACCTCACACACAGTGTGGTCCCAGCCTCACTGGGCTTGAGGGTCACAGCCCCATATGGAACCCAGGGGAGCTGGGTGTGAGGCTGCATGCCCACTAGCTGTCACCAGGTCCTCTCTCTGCTCTCCACCTGCCCAGGAGCTCTGGGGGCTCACAGGAGGTGTCCAGGTCTTCAAGTGGAGACACCTTGTCTGGAGACAGACAAGCAGAGTCCCCTCCCTGTTCCCAGCTACTCCCTGCTAACCATCTGAATATGGCAGAAGTGGGGTTCCTGCAACTGAGTGCTGTGCATATTACTTTTTCTCCCTCCTTCCAAGGAGACCTGAGCTGCTGCAGTGGTATGAGTAGCACAGAAGCCTCCTGTAGGTCCAACAACAGAGCTTCAAAAGCTGTATCTGGGGCCACTTATTATGCAGCTGTAGCCACTCATGTGCTGACTGCCACATCTGTCCCTTGTGGGGTGGGCACCCTCCCAGGCAGCCCCACCTGGTGCTCCCTCTGCCTGCTGCTCAGAAGCCTGCAGTGGCCCGGTGCCCACGCAAAAGGGACCACGCCTCCAGCCAAACTTCCAAACAGCTTCCATTCAGAGGCTCCAAGCCTGGGGCCTCTGCTTCAGAATCTAATTTTGGAAGTGACTCTAGTCATGCATGACAGTGCTGGGCCGGTGTGGAAGCATGCAGAGGAGCACCAGGTCCACAGAGCGGGCTCGAGGCCTGCAACCTGGGTTCCTTATCCCTGCAATGAACCCTGCTTTCCAGTCAGTGCCCACAGGGCTGCCAGAGACAGACAGCACAAGTCCCCTTGCCCCAACAATGGGCTGCAGCACCCCAGAGCCCAAAGTCACAGTCAGGTGCTCCCTACACATCGGGAACGGAGTTGTGAGCAGGGACCCAGTGGAGAGAATGGCACCAGAGGCTCTGGAGTTGGGGTCTGATCCTGGACTTTGGGCACACCCACTGCAGGGGCCCGGTGTGTAGCGCATGCAGGCTGGGTGTGGCTGAGTCTATGCTACAGCCAACTCTCAGGACCACCCCTTCACAAAAAATCACACTGAATTAAAAAGCTGAGTGTGCCGGCTCAGGCCTGTAACCCCAGTGCTTGGGGGCTGAAACAGGAGGACAGCTGAGAGGTCAATGCCAGCCTGGGCTCCATAGCAAAACCTTGTCTCAAAAAAAGAAACAAATCCTCATTTGTTGAGGATGGGTGTAGTATCAAAAAGAATATTTCCCAGGCTGGGGAGATAGCTCAGAGGTCTAAGTGCCTGCTTGGCAAGCCTAATGACCCAAGTTTGATCCCTGGTACTGCATGTCATGCCAGCCCCGTAACCACAAATGTGCCTGCCAGTCCCCCAACCAGGCATGGTGGCACACACCTGTAATCCTAGTGCTGAGAGGCCGAGACAGAGGGATCACTACATGTCTCAACTGGGTAGTGTGACCGCACTAGATTAAAGAGACAATCTAAAAAGAAAGGAAGGAAGGAAGGAAGGAAGAGAGAGAATATTTCCCATTTCCTGGAAGGGATATGGAAATATTCCTGCCTTTCTGTGCCTGCATATCCACGAAGGGTGGATTCCCCCCATATGTTCCCGCACGTACAGCAATGTATCCCAGCCTGGGGGAGACGTCACTAGGCCATAAAGAGATTTGCAAAAGCATAAACAGTGTTACTCTTCTACTTGTGTCATATGCTTTGAAAAATAGGTCTTCTTTGAGACAGGGTCTCACTATGCAGTTTAGGCAGGCCTCGAGCTCGCTGTGTAGTTCAGGCTGGTCTCATGCTTGCCGCAGTCCTCCTGCCTCAGCTTCTTGAAGACTGGGATTATAAGTGTGCACCTCCTTACCTAGCTTTAGAGTGCTGTTCTTTTTTTGTTTGTTTGTTTGTTTGTTTTTTGAGGGGGCTACAGATTGTTAACACAGAATGGATTTATTACTATTCTTTAAGAAGAAAAAAAGTTTTTCAACTTCTCAAGTTTGATTTCTAATGCAATAAGTCTGTAGAACGGAATCTCATGAACACAACTCCTAGGGCGCGTGGAAAGCCCCTGGGACCAGCTGCCTGTGAGCTGTGCTCTGGGAAGTTAACTTCTGGACACCCAGGGGCCTGAGGTGGCCCTTGGCCCGCTTGCCTGCCTCGGCTTCTGGGTATGGGTTCTCCATCATCCTCTGAACCCTGAAAGCTCCCGCCCATGGGAGCTGAGCCGCGCTCCCACCCTGACTGCAGCCTGACTCACGTGCGCACACCACTTCCTAGTGTGGAAACTGGAGCTCAGAGAAGCAAAGCTGTTACCCCAGGGCTGGGGCTCCGCACACAACGGTCCTTGTAGCTGTCAGGATCGCTGTGTCTGGAAACTGCCCCCGCCCTGGAGCGCCCACACCTACCATGGCTGCCATGTTTCTCCCCACCATCACAGGGTCCCGCATGTCCATGGTCTTCAGGTAGCTCTGGGTCATCAGGAAGATGCAGCAGTCCAGAATGTTCTTCTCAAACTAGTACAGGAAGTGAAGAAAGAGCCGAGAGAGCTTGGCCTGTGCCAGAAACTTAACACACACCGCAAAGTAGACTCCCCGCCACCAAGGGGACCCCAGCCCCCTTCAAGGACTGCCCTACAGGGTGCAGTCATTAAGGAGAGGTGCACAGCGAGGCACTGCTGCCCAGGCCTGTAACCTTAGCCATGCGGGAGGCTGAGGCAGGAAGATTGCAAGTACAAGGCTAGCCTGAGTAATTTGGCAAGAACCTGTCTCAAAGTAAAACAGAAATGATAATGGCCGGGCGTGGTGGCACATGACTGTGACCCCAGTGCTGGGGAGGCCGAGGCAGGAGCATCGCCTTGAGGTCAGGCCCATCCTGTGTTATCCAAGGTGTTGTCTCAAAACAAAAAATAAAAACTGATTAAAAAAAAAAAAAAAAAGCTTGGGGCTGAGCCGAGGGTGACTCTCAGGACACTGGAGGGCGGGGGTGCTGCCCCCACACCCAGGCCTTTTCCTGACTCCAGCCCACAGGGCTTCCCCGGGAAGGCCAGCTCTACCTGGCCATAGTTCCAGGGCTTCTCCTTGATCTGGCGGAAGGAGCCCATGTACAGGTAGCCCGTGTCGCTGAGGATGTACTCAGCCCGATCCTCCTCAGTGGGCAGGAAGACCGCATCATCTGGGGGAACAGTGAGGGGCACCATGGGTGGGCAGTGGGCGCAGGGCTCCTCTACCCGAGGGCTTCACTGATCGCCTTCCCCAGCCCAGTGCAAGCCCAGTGGGCCCCTGGTTCTGTCCCCGTGCCCCCATCTGCACCCTAGTCCTGCGTCACCTGCACACCACGGGTTGAAGAGGAGGTACATGGTGTCCTCCTCCGGCTTGAACACGTGCCGCCCGCTCATCACCTCCAGTGAGTACATGCCCACGATGGCGTAGGGGGCACTGACGACGACGACGACCACCTGGGGGAGCACAGGCACACAGGCAGCCCCTCTGGCATGGCTCTGAGAGCCCCCATCCCCTCCCCGCTGGCAGAAACACCCACCATCGTCCAAGTGTGCCCAGAATGGCACCGGGCCCTCAGGGACAGACAGTAGCAGGAATACTAGACTGGACAGACTGGGGGCACCAGTAATCACACGCCTGCAGCGAGCACCGAGGAGGGGATGAGGTGAGTTCAGGGCCAGCCCGAACTACACAGACTCTGCCTCAGCCAGCATCCCCCTTCCACCAAATAAAAACCAAAAAAAAGAAAAATCAGTCTTAGCTGAGGATGGTAGAGTGCAGGCCCAGGAAGATGGCAAAGCCTCCGCCTCCCTTGCTGGCACAGAACAGCCACTGGGAGCCTATGTGTGCCTGGGTGAAGCCAGCAGAGTGCCCTTCTGTGAGCCAGTGCCAATGATGGTGCAGAGGGGACAGCGGCTGCCCAGCCCGGCTGGCCCCAGCCTCACCTCCGAGCCAGCCTTGCTGCGGATGCTGGCCTTCCAGCCATGACAGCTGGTGGAGGACTGCAGGTCCAGAGAGATCAGGGTGTGCCTGGACACACTAGGCCGATGTCCTGCAGACAACAAAGTGGGGAGAAGGACACAGCCGCTCAGGAAGCCTACCCTCCCTCCTCTCAGTCTTTCTGCTCAGCATGGATGAGCAGCTTCACATTATCTTTGCACCTAAAGTTGGAGTCTTTGCTTTAAGACTAGATCTCACGGGACTGGGGAGATGGCTCAGTAGAATAAGCGCTTCCCTGGCAAGTGCAAGGCCCTGAGTTCAATCCCTGGTACCGCCAAAACAACAACAACAACAACCAAAAAAACCCAAAAACATTCACTAGCAAGGGAGACCAGGGTATTCCAGTCTGAAGAGAACAAGAGCAGGCTGGGTAGTAAAACTAGCGGTAAGACTAGATCTCACTTAGTTGTTAAGTTGCCTGAGGAGAGTTGCCTTGCAATCCTCCTGCCTCAGCCTCTCAGAATGATGGGATGCCACAGCCTGTGATTCCACTCTAGAAAATACCAGATTATTCTGGAGCTTGACTCCTTCCCAGTCTCTTCTCTGTAGGGCTGAGGATTTGGATCCCCTCAGGTGGAGCCCTCACTACACCCGGTCCCTGGATGGGGAAGCCAAGGCCAGGGAGGCAGAGGCATCATCTGTGGATCCCCCAAGGTGAAGAGGAGGCCTGAGCTCACCCATGCTGAACTGCAGGATCAGGGCATCCTGTGAGGTCCGCAGGGGCTGGCTCAGCAGCAGCCGAATGGTGAACGGCTGTCCCCGGCGCAGCACCACGCCTGGTGTCTGAAACTCAGCTGTGTGGTGGGCAGCAGTGTTGTCATGCTTCATGAAGTCCACGTGGTGGATCTGCAGCTCTGGCCCAGCAGGAGGCAGAGAAAGGCATTTTTAGCCCACAGAGCTCAAAGCCCGATGCCACACCTGTGGGTTTTCTCAGGGTTCTGCTTCTGCAAGTGATGGGGGAGCACTGACCCTGGAGTTCAGGGTATCAGGAGCACTCAGAAGCCAGGTGCCTGGTTAGTGGCTGTGAGCACCCCTGCCCCAGAGCCCGTCCTCCCTCTGCAGCTGAGACTGCAGGGCACAGAGGCCAGGGGCTTCGAGCTCTGGTCCCCAGGCAGGAGAGGAGGCTACACTTCTGGGCAGAGGCAATGGGCAGGGACTGTCCCCTGCCTGGGCAGCCCAGTCTTGGCTGTGAGGGACCAGGAGACAGCAGGCCCCAGGGCTGCGATGGTCCAATGCTGCTGATACAAAGGGGCATCATCTCTGCACTTCTAGACATGGAACCCCTGGTCTTCACACTGGGCTATTTCTTATTTTGAGAGGGTTTCACTAAGTCAGTAAGTTGTACTACAAAATAGCTCTTCATCCTCCTCCTCCTTTTTCTTCTTTTGGTATTGGGGATCCAACCCAGAGGTAGTCTATCATCAACAGAACGTGGCCCTTTTTATTTTGAGTCACTAAATTTGGCCTCTGACTTTCAATTCTTCCTGCCTCAGCCTCACAGAAGGCACCCCATGCATGGCAGCTTCTGCTTCTTGTAAGCATTGAAGCTACTTTCATCGCCCACCGTCTTCTGACCCTAACTAACCCTCTGCCACATACCTACCTCTACCTTTCCTGGAGCCCTGTGCATCTCTGCTTCCTATTTCTAGTTTTCTTTTGAGGCATGGCCTGCAGCACGGCTGTCTACACAGTGCCTTGGTGTCCCTGGCACTGCGGGTTTTCCTGGAGCTGGTTGCGGGGTCCAGCATTTGTTTCTTGCTGAAGCTAAGCACCAGCCCAGGAGGGCCTTCCAGCACCCTCTCCTCTCCTCCATGTGAACCCCATATTCTGCACACCTGCAGCCTTTTCCAGGTCTCCTCCCTCAATGTCCTAGCCTCCATGCACAGCCAGGACTGCAACATGGATGCCCCTTGCAGGAAATCTGGGGGCCTCTCTTGATACCCAGATGCCATCCTTGCATTCAGGAGCAGCACGACGACAGCGGGACACTGGATTGTTGTCTCAGCCCTGTCCCTCTGCACCAGGCCGCAGGCAGGTGGGGCACCCCCAGCCACTGCGAGGCTGCGGACAGGGTCAGCCTCTTCCTTGTAGCAGGCCTGGGCCTCTTGGAGATGTGGTCCCAGGTCATTCATGCCTGAGAAAGCCTGGCCACCCTGCAATCAGCATGGTCTCCCCCTGATCATGACCAGAGAGAGACTCACCCTGGACTCCTCAACAGACCCTAGCCCCGCCCAGGCCTGGCCTTGCCACCCTCTGTATGCAGTGAGGACCTTATTTCTCTCCAGTCTCTCCCCTTCCCTGCAGTGGGGAAGGGAAGCTTGCAGGCCTGGCTTCACCCCTGCCATCTCCCAGAAGGCCACTCTGCCCTGGGGCACAGTGCTCACCACAGGGAGACAGGGAAAGCTGCAGGGCAAAAGCTGCCACACAGAGCAAGACACTCAGCCTGTCCATTGACCAGTGCCTGCTACCCAGCACTGGGAAGCTGAGGTAGAAGGGTAGAAATGTGGGCCCTGGCTGGGCAACCCAGTGACTTAGTGAGACCCTATTTCAAAATAAGAAGTGAAACTTACAGAAGGCTGGAGATGGAGCTCAATGCAGAGGTTCTAGCTGCAATGCTCAGCACCAATTATCATTACTGTGCTTTGGTAGGGAAGCTGAACTCAAGACCTTGCACTTGCCAGGCAGGCAGGCACTGTGCCATTCAGCTATATCCCCGGCCACCCAATTAAAAAAATAAATAACTAAAAGGGCTGGGATGTAATTTCACGGTCAAACACCCTTGGGTTTGATCCCAGAATAAAAGAAAAAGAAAGGACATGGAAGATAGTTCAGTGCTTGGCAAGCATGAGGCCCTGAGTTCATGAGTTCAATACTCAGTATATATATATATATATATATATATATATATATATATATATATATATATATATATATATATAGGCTAAAGCTGGAGTACTGCTATGAGTTTGAGGCCTGCTGGGGCTACATTAAGATGCTGTCTGGAAAAAAAAAAGAAAGAAAGAAAACTTAAAAGGCCAAGAACAGCAGGCCCATCACATAGGGGCCTTGGGGTAGGCAGCAGGCCCACAGGGACTCCTGTCACCTGTGATAAACCTGTCTCTGCAGGACAACTTGAAGGAGAGAAAGCTGTGCCCAGCCACACAGCTGCAGGGCAGGGTGAGGGCGATGCCCAGGTCCCGGGCACAGTGTGGCTGAGAGCAGCCAGCCAGGCAGAGGGCACCGGCACCTGCTCACCTTCCACCATGGTCTCTTGCTCGTCATCTGCCATGCTCAAGCCGTGGAGTGGAGTCTCCAGAGCATCTGCCTGGAGGGCCATGGGGCCCCTTTTATGTGGCCTGGCTCGGAGCAAACCACCAGCTGCCACAGGGCAGCATCCAGGAGCCAGAGCAGGGATGGCAAATGCTGATAATTGTCCCTATCGCACCGGGATCGGGCCATGATGAGCCGATTTGGATCTCAGGGAAGATATGAGGAGCGGCTGCGCATCCTTGATGTGATCCCAGCAAAGCGTCTTCCAGAGCCAGGGCCCGGGACCTTACCTTGTGGAGAGTGCCAGTCTGGCACTGGCTTGGTTTTCTTCTTTTTTTTGGTGCTACCAGGGATCAAACTCAGGACTTTGCACTTGCCAGGCAAGCACTTATTCCACTGAGCTATCTCCCCAGCCCTCTTCTTCTCTTCCTTTAAAAAAAGTAAGAGACACTGATGATTTTTTTTTTCTCTTTTATTCATTGTCTTTGGGGAAGGGGAGATGGTTATGGTCTTTTTGAGACAGGGCCATGCTATGCAGCTCAAACTGGCCTTCAGCTCACAACAGTCCTCCTGTCTTAGCCTCCCCAGTGCTGGGATTATGGGTGTGCACCACCACACCTTGTTTCGGGGGCTGGCATGGCATGCAATATTGGGGATTGAACCCTGGTCCTTGAGCTTGCTGTGCAGGTGCTTCGATTGCCGAGGTATTTTTCTGGCCCCTAAAACGATGCCTTTGAGGAAAGATAAGTGTGGCTGTCCCTGCCCACAGGGGCCCTGCCTTTGGCAGAGATGAATGGGATGACTTACTTTTCTCTGGATTTCCCTCTGTGACCTCAGAATCTAGTGCCTTGTAAAAATTAAATTCACAGCTCAGCACTGATGGAAGCGAGGTCTGAGAGCCCTTGTGGGGAGCATGCCCTGTGCCTCCAAGCAGCTGGGGCCTGGCAAGGTTTTCCCAGGCCCGTGGCACAGAAGTGTCGTGGG
Source organism: Ctenomys sociabilis (assembly GCA_004027165.1). NCBI lineage: Eukaryota > Metazoa > Chordata > Mammalia > Rodentia > Ctenomyidae > Ctenomys > Ctenomys sociabilis. Next base: position 34,268 of record PVKA01013100.1, read on the forward strand.
GAGCAGAGCCTGGGCCACAGCTCCCACGTGACCTGCAGTGGGTTACTCCAGGCTGGGCTCGTTTCCCCATTGTGGAATGGGCCACAGGGGCCACAAGCCCCAGAGTCCACATGGAGGCCAAGGTCCCAGCACCTTGGGTGTCATCTGCCTTGTGCCCAAGAGGGGCTGCCTGGGTGCCTTCAAGGTGCTATGGTGCCCTCTGACCACCTGCGATGGGGATGCTGGGCCTCAGCAGAGCCTCAGCAGGGTCCTTGCCCAGTCTCTATGGGTGGCATCCTTGCTGTCACTGCTTTAGAGTCACTGTGTGCTTCCAGCCTGAGCCCAGTGACCAGTGACAGGGCATAGGTTGCCAGGGCTGTTGGGGCCACAGGCTCCTGGCTCCCTCCTCACAGGGGACATGCTGTCCCTGGATCTAGGGTGATAGAGCCAATGATGGAGGGCGAAGAAAGGCTGCTGGGGCTTGGGAACCACAGGGTGGGGGGGGAGGTGTGTGGCCCCCAGGAGACTCCTGGGCACCCACCCGAATGAGGGCAGGAGAGCACCGTGTTGCCTGACCTTGCCTGCCCTCTGTGGACTTGGGGCTTTGAGCACAAATGAAAACAAATTCAGGGGTGCGAGGCCAGGGCCTGCATCCTCTGCTGGGCCGCTGAGCACCTGTGGTGGGGGCACCTCTGTCCTGACACCAGGATGTGGGCCCCAAGAGGAAAGCTGTGTGAGCCTGTTTTGGGAAATCCGGGCCTGCACACCCCTCACTCAGCAAGAATGTGTGGCAGCCCAGCGGCTATCTCTGGCGCCACTCAGTTGCCCAGCACCTGGGCAGTAAAGATGCACCGATATCTGCACCCACTTTCATGTATAGCCAGGAGGCGGTTCAGGGCTGCCAGGGACGGCGCCTCCTGACCTCGGGCTCTGTTTACTCCAAGTCTGGCTCCTATCTGTGCTGTGCTGGGCTTGTATGCAAGCAAACAGCTTTATAGGACAAAATAAAAGGCTCCATAAACCCCAGTCTCTTCTCCGGCAGGCGGGACCTGCGGCCTCGCCAGGGGACATGTTGTAGTGATGCCCAAGGGCCCAGGCTGCCCACCTCTGCTGGGCCTCCTGCAACCAGCCCAGTAAAGAGGAGAATCTACATTCTCTGAGTCAGGCTGCCTAGGATGTGGTGGCTCTAGAACACGTGGTTGTGGTGCTGTGGCCCATGCAGCCTGGAGCCATTTGCCACACTTCTTAGCCAGGCCCAGGTACTGCTCGGCCTGTGAGGATGATCAGGGTGTCCTTGCCCAAGCAGCAAGGGCTCAGGACCTTCCCATCCACAGAGGCTAGAAGTCAACACCACAGCTCATCAGCAGTTTCCTAAAAGAATTCATACGCTACCAAGAACGCCACAAAGAGCTCCTGAAAATTTACATCTCCTTGGGGGTTGAGGCAGAGAACATCCTGGAGGCGGAGGACAGGACAGGAACAGGCAGCCCAGGGCCCCGGCCCCTCCTTGCTGCCACAAGCACAGTGACTCCCAGGCTGCCTGGGGGCACAGCCTGCAGGAGTATAGGGGAGGAAGCTGTGGCGCCTCAGGATCTAAAGTGAGGCTGCACCCCTGAGACCACACTGCACATCCAGCACCAACTCTGTACTGAGTCTAGCTGCTGCTCCAGGCCACATGGCCAAGGGTCCCCTGATGGGGGTCTGCGGTGCAGTAAGTTA
>PVKA01013100.1:36065-55977 GCA_004027165.1 Ctenomys sociabilis
TCTTTTTGAGACAGGGTCTCACTATGCAGTTCAGGCTGGCCTTAAGCTCACTTTGTAGCTCAGGCTGGTCTCGAACTCATAACAATCCTCCTGCCTCAGCCTCCCGAGTGCTGGGATTAGGATTTCTTTCTTTAGGATAAAAACTCAGAAGTAGAACTGCTGGTTGCTACAGTAACTGTGTTTCCCCTCTTCTAGCACCAGGTGCTCCAAGCTCACTGACATCTGCTTATACTGGGTTTTTGTTCTTTGTTTTTGAGACAGGGTCTCACTGTAGCCCAGCTGGCCTTACTCTCACAGTGGTCCTCCTGCCTTGGCCTCCTGAGTGCTGGGATCACAGGTGTGTGTTACCCTGCCTGGCCCTACTGACTACTGCTCTGCTGAGTAGTGGACTTAGACCCAGGGCCGTGCAGGTGCAAGGTGAGCACTCAGCACCGAGCTCACCCCTACTTTTGGCATAGCAGGCCTTCCCGTGGGGATGAAGGCTTCAAGTGGCCCCGTTCTGCACTCTGTAGAGTGCATTCTGTGCTGCCGGCTACCAGTGGGCAGTCGTGGCAGAGGGGTCATCTGCGCTCTTTCCTGTCACTGGCACGGGGCCGTGAGCTCCTGGATGTCAGCAACTCCCCGGTCCCAGCAGAGGCCTGCCCTGCCCTTTGAGCTTCCTTCCACGAACGAGTTCTCAGTCTGAGTGAGACCCCATCTGAGACATTTTTGTTGCTCATGCTTTTGTCAAGAACCTGTTGCTAAATCCAAGGTCCTGCAAGCTCCCCTCTTCTGTGGCTTTCATGGTTTTAACTTGAGGCCAGGTCTTTTGTTCACTCCAAGTTCACTGCCAAATCTCAGTCAGGCATGGGCCCAACTTCATCTTTTGTGGGTGGGCAGCTTCCCCAGAACTGCTTTAAGGTGTCCACTGGCACCTATGGGTCAACACTCTTCTATCCCTCTGCCATGCATGTCTGTCCTAATGCCTGCAGCATGTTTTATTTATTTTAGTATTTTTTTATTTTTTGTATATTTGGTACAGGGTCTCATGATACGTCTTGGATTCAGTGACCTGCATTCAACCTCCCCTGTGGAACTGGGGATCGAATCCCAGTCCCTGGGGTTGCCAAAGCGGGCACTTAGTCTGCTGAGCTATCTCCCCGGTCCACATTTTTTATTGCTTTGTTTTTGTGGGACTGGGAATTGGATCAAGGGCCTTCACACTGAGCCACACCTTGTTTAATTCTTATTTTGGAACAGGTCTTGCTAAATTGCCTCGGCTGGCCTCAGACTCCCATTCTGCTGCCTCATCCCCAAGTCTTTGGATTTCAGACCCACACCACCTTAAGCCCGTGGCTTGGTAAATTTTGAAATCAGGAAGTCTGAGTCCTCACCTTTGTCCTTTTTCAAGACTCTATTCAGGGCCCCCTGAGATTACATATGAATGTGGGGGCTGGGGAGATAGCTCAGTAGAAATGCTTGCCTGGCAAGTGCAAGGTCCTGAGTTCAATCCCCAGTACCACAAAAAAAAAAAAAAAAAAGACTACATGTGAATGTCAGGATTCCTATTTCTCAAAGAAACAAAAAATAAGACCAAAAACTGAATCAAGCCCCAAATCAGCACTGGATTTTTAGACTGGCCTGAATCCGGGTCACTTTGGGGAGTACTGTCATTGCAACATACCAAGTCTTCTGTGCCACGAGCACAGTGTCTTTTCAGCTACTCAGGTCTTCCCTCATTTCTTTCAGCAATATTTTGAGGTTTTTGGTTTTTGTTACAGGGTCTCACTACACACCTCAGACTTGCAGTGATCTGTTTTTAGCCTCCTGGCGCTGGAATTACAGGTGTGCACCACCACACTTGGCTGGCCACAACATGTGGTGCTGGGGATCAAACACTGTGCTTGCCTAAGCAGGGGCTGAGTCCGCTGACCTTTTTTGTTGACTTGGTCTCACTGTGTAGCCCAGACTGGTCCCAAACTTCTGGCAATCCTTCTGCCTCAGCCTCCCACATGCTGGAGTTCCAGATGTATGTCACCATGCCTAGCCAGCATCGTAATTTCTGGTATGGAAGTGTTGCATACCCATGTTATATTTCCTACGTATTGTATTATTATTATTATTATTATTTTTTTTTTTTAACTTTTTGATTCAGGATCTTGCTGTGCAGTTCAGGCTGGTTTTGAGTACTTTGTAGCCCAGGCTGATCTCAAACTTGCAAGGATCCTCCTTCCTCAGCCTCCTGATTACAGGCATACACCACCATGCCTGGCTCTTCTGAAACTATTGTAAAATCTCCTTCTCAAACTGCTCAGTGTTAGCGTATAGAAAGGGGATTCTTTGTGTTGATTGTGCATCAGTAACTGCCAAATTTATTAATTCTAACATGTTTTGGATTTTTGGGACAGGGTCTCGTTCCATGGTTCAGACTGGCTTCAACCTTCCTGTGCTGGGATTGTGGGTGTGTGCTACCATGCCCAGTTTCAGGCCATCATTTGTGAAGGGAGATCAGTTTAGTTCTTTCTTTTCAATGGGCCTCTTCTTCTCAACCAGCTAGCTGCTCCAGCCAGCACACATGTGTCAAGGGGTCGCCCTGAGGCAGGGGCAGCAGCTTTGTCCTGTCCCTACCACACCAGCAGCGCGCATTTCATAGACCACACAGATGACATTAAGGAAGTTTCCTTCTGCTATAAACACTGTTAAATCACAAAAAGAGGTGAAATTTGTCAAATGTTGTTTTATTCTCTGGAATCAAATCCAGCCAAGCCCTTGCCCCCCACCATCCTCAAAGCTGCTCTGGCCAGCTGGGTGTACTAGTGCACACCTCTTGCCTCAGCACTCTGGAGGCTGAGGCAAGAGGGTTCCACATTTAAGTTTAACCTGGGCAATTTAGAAAGAGTTTGTTTCAAAATTTAAAAAAAAATTTTGCTTTTTTTTTTTTTTTTTTTTTTTTTGGCAGAACTGGGTATTGAACTCAGGCCCTTGAGCTTGCCAGGGAAGTGCTTATTCCACTGAGCCATCTCCCTGGCCCCCCAATCCTAAATTTATTTTTTTAAAACATGGGTAAAGACTGTAGATATGGCCCCAAGCCCAAAGAAGGGACCAAAGAGCACAGAAAATACAAGGAACACTGTCAGTCCTCATGGACACACAAATGGGGCCAGAGAAAGCCACAGCTAGGAAAGAAGCAGAGGCTGGGACAGCTGGGGGCGCCACATGCCTTCTGGCAGCCAGTGGCCACTCCTGGAGGAGCTGGTAACACAGGTCCCAGCAAGGCCATTTCAGACATGCTCCTGCCCACAGGGAGCTGCACCAAGTGCTGCCTCGAGACTGCTCTCACTCCAGCAGCCCTGGCGCGCGTCACCTACCCATGGGCACAGCAGCAGGGCTTGTCTGTAGAGCAGGCCACCACCAGCCATGGCAGGATGCAGAGCAAGGTGTGCTCCCCACGCAAGAAAGCCAGGCAGGGCAGTGCCAGACAGGCAGAGGAAGTGTGTGGCTCCAGAGAAAGCTGTGGAGTCAGTGATCGTGGGTGAAACCTTGTGACTCTACAAAAACAGACTGAGTTGAATCCTTTTAAAAAGAGGTAAAATAAAAAGCAAGAACAGAAAAGTGGTGACTGCGGATTGGCGCCCCAGCTGCAGGACCAAATGTCAAACTGCCAGATCCAGCATCAACCAAAGCAGGCTCCACTGCCACCCAGGTGCCCAGTACAGATAAATATTGACTTGAGCTTTATTGAGGACAAGCCTCTGACAGAGGACAGCAGCTACGGGACCCATGCCGACCTTCTGACCTCAAAGGCAGAGGCTGCTGGGACCTGCTCTGGGAGAGTGAGAGGGTTTCTTCTGAGAAAACATCTTGTGCCCTGTGGGCTGCCTGCCTATGTGTTGCTGTTGTTTTCGGGAAAGACCTTGCTACGTACTTCAGACTGGCCTTTAATCATAGCGATCCTCCCACCTGTCTCCCAAGGGCTGGCATTACAGGCCACCTGGGCGTATCTGCTAAGGCAAGTGTGAATGTCAGCCGTCCCGAGTCCAGTGTGTGCACAGGAGCCTGGGCCCAGATGAGTTCCTCCTGTCACACACCACCTCTCAGCACCATCCTGAGTGTGCCCCATGGGACTCCAGCCTGCAGACCATCCATAGCCTTCACCTTTCTTACTGTTGCACTGTGGGGTCTGACTGGTTCAGGGATAGGGAGGTGGCTGGTTAGGAAAGGCCCCAGTCCTCCAAGGCTTCTCTGGGCTAAGGGAGGTGGCTCAGCCGTGGCACTGGTGTGAGGCCCTGCAGTCAGACAGGCCCCACAGTCCCTGGCACTAAGTGGCCATGTGGCACTGGGCCACTCACCCACCTGAGCCTTAGGCCCAAACCCGCAACAGGCACAGGGGGTGCCTTCCTCAGGGTGGAGCCCATATATTCCCATTTTGAATCACAGCCTGGCCCGGGCCCATCAGAGTAACCATGTTTTGCAGTAGGAAGAAGAGCTTGCTGCCAGAGAGGGTAAGGAGAAGCAGCACCACAGCCCAGCTGCAGGGCCTGGCCCTGAGAACGTCAGATCCTGTGAGCACATGTGTTGGGGTGACTCTACCCTGGGGGTCAGGTCTGTTGGAAGCGCTCCAGGGGACATGGATATAGGGTCACCCCTGCTGCGGGCAACACAGAGAGGACACAGGGCCGCTGGCCAACAGGGAGGGTGTGAAGGAGTCAAGCAGAGGGGTTCACTTGGGGACCTGAGCTGGGGGAAGGGGACACAGAGCTGGAGGCCTTTGCACTAGAATTGCACCCCCAGGAGCCAGCAGCCTCACAGGGCAGAGCAGGATCTGGGCAATTTTCCCTCCTTGAGGGTGACAGTCCCACCTGCCTGAGAGCACACAGGACCTTCCCAGCTGACAGTCTCAGAGTGCAGTACCAAAGAGAAAGAAAGGACCAAGGTTCCATACCTGGGGGCTTTACCATACAAAACATATTTATTAGCCCAGGTTTCCTCCTCTTGGTGTAACACATGCACACAAGTCAGAAAGTCCCTAACTGGCAGCTTGGAATGGGCTGTGGTATGGTACTGACTCTGTCACATGGCATGGCCCAGAGGCCCAGACCCCTGCATCTGGGGGCGTGCTGTGGTGGCTCTGGGGTCCAAGCATCAAGGCGCACTGCAGATGCTCCTGGAACAGTCAGGATGCTGCACACCCAGATGGCCAAAGAAGTCCCACAGGACACACCCACCTGAGTGGGGCTCCACTCTCATCTCCCTGCCATGCGCCAAGGGTGTCACTGCTGCTTGTGCGGGGTGGCCTTCATGACGGGTGGGAACTTCCTGTGCATCAGGGTGAGCCCACAGAGGATGAGGAACACACCTCCCCACCATAGCACCTCCTGGCACTCGCCGTACAGTGTGTAACCCAGCAAGGCCTGTGGGCAGAGACAGCATCAGGGCCCGAGCCACAGGTATGCAGCAGGAAGCTGGGGCTCCCCTTCCCCCTTCCAGTTCCTGGCACAGCAGGGTGTGAGGGGAAGCCTGGGAGATGCTGGAAGGGACACCCTGCTTGCAGGGGCAGCGAGCATGCAGGCTCTTTCTTGTCAGGCTTCATTCCCACCTCCCAAGATGTCTCATGATGAGCTGCTCTGTGGCTGGAGGAGCAACCAGGCTCAATCAGGTCTGACCTCTGCCCAACCTCCAAGTCACTTCATGTCCCTTCTCCTGGGGCTCGTGGACAATGCACTCAGGACCCAGGTTTAGGACAGGGCACTATGTACGGCACATGGCCTGGGGGTACTCACCGAGCTGAGGATGTTTGCAAAGGTCACTGTGACCGATGCAATGGCTGATGACATGGAGAAACTGAGGCCCCGGCTAAAGAAGGTCCACATCAGAGAATTGGCACTGAACATCAGAACAATGCCTGCGATGCACAAGACCACATGGACCTGTGGAGGAAAGTGCTGCTGCAGCCCCACTCACAGGCAGCCTCAGAACTTCCTGCACGGGGCTCCCACAACTGCTGGTGCACAGCTGACCCATCTACAGAGCAAACAACCCTGGCTGGCCCGGAGGCCTTGGACAGAAGCAAAATGGGAATGTAGAACAGTATTTCCCACTGAGCACAAGTCCCTGCTAGCCACACTGCCAGTGCTAAAGACTTGGTGCCCAGGTGTGGTGACTCCATCACTTGGCATACAATCCGAGGTCAGGGGGGACCTTACTTCTGGGATCAAGCTGACTATAATGGGCCACAGCTGTGTCCGCACAGGGTGCCAGGGCTGCATCCCCTAAAGCAGCCCCTTAGGGTACCCTGGTGCTGTGTACTCAGAGCATTCTCGGTTACCCAGGTGACAGATGAGGTAGAGGCATTATGTCACTTCCCTCAGGTGCCAGTGGAGAGTGCCACCAGGATTCAACCCAGCAGTGGGCCTAAGCTCCTCACTGGGACCCAGCCCTGCCTGGGGACAGGCCACCTGGGGCCATCTGGCTTGTCCTCTCAGATATCACTTGGAGAACCTGCAGTAAATGTATTTTAGTACAAGGGTCTACAAGGTCTCACTAGGTAGACTGGACTCATAGTGATTCTCGTGTTTTCAGCCTCCCAAGTGCTGGAATTACAGGTGAGGACCTCCATGCCCAGTCTCAATCACTGTCTCAGAGTGTCCCTGGGGCAGAGCCAGCATGGCAGGCCAGGGATCAAACCCAGGACTTTGCGCTTTGCCTAAGCAGGCACTTTAGTCTGCTGAGCCATCTGGCTAGCCTTTCTCACCTAGTTTTTAGTGAGAAAAAACCTCAGAGAGAAAAAAGGGCCTTAAGAATCCCCCTGCCCAAACAGCATGTAGAGTTTGCTTGCTTGTGCCACAGGAACCCACCTGTAGACTTGCCACTTCTTCCAGGGGGGCCCAAACACTCGTTCTTTTTTTTTTTTATGGGATACTGTCTCACTACATCTCCTCCAGGATGGCCTTTAACCCACCATGAAGCCCAGGCAGGCCTCAAACTCGAGATCCTCCTGCCTCAGCCTCCCAAGTGCTGGGATTACTTTACAGGTGTGTGCTACCACACTCAGCATTGTCATACTTATTTTTTGTCAACTCTCCAGCAGCTGAATACCAAGTGTCTTGAGGACAGTGGGCCTTCTTGTAATTTACACAAAAGCATCCTATGGGCCAGTGGCTGCCTCTCCTACCATACATAAAGTTATGAAACGCAGACCACAACAGCACAGAGTAGGAAACTTCATGGTCCACAAGCTCAAGAACTATGCCCAACGGAAGGCTAACTTCAGCATGGCAGCGCTCACTACATTTGCCCGCAACAGGCTGGCCCCTAAATACTGCATCTCGTGCCCGATCAGGATCAGGGTCCAAGTCTGGTTGCAGGGGCTGAGTCTTGCAGCGAGCAGGCTGGTTCAACTCTGCACACGAAGGAGTGGTTTGGGAGTTCTCCCTGCTAGGAGGGGTCGAGGACCCATCGTTCAGGGCTCCCTTATGTCTCGGTTAGTTACTCTGACAACCAGTTTTTCTGGCAGCAGGTGAGACGGGTCAGAAGACCCACGAATGACACTGATGATGGAGAAAAGACATGGGCAACTGGTTTCTCACCTTCAGTCCCGTGCAGAGAAAGGCTGAAGCCCACTAAGGAGTTAACATGAGAGGAAGAAGATGTTCTCCCCGGGAGCGAGAAGCCCGCACGGAAGGGGCGGACGGGATGCTTGGAGGGAGGAAGAGAGGGGCCTGACCCCGCGCCGACGCTCCCCCACCGCCCAGAGCCCCGCCGCGGGCCGCTCGAGAACCCCGCCCCGCCCTCCCGGGCGCCCCCCGCCCAGGGCTCCACCTCGCTGCCGAAGGCCAGCTTGGCGGCGGAGGCGGCCAGGGCCCCGAACGTGCCGGCGCACAGGCAGTTGAATACGCCCCAGAAGCGGCGCCGCATCGCGCCGGCTTGGAGGTGTGGGGGCACCGCGGCCGGCGAGTCGGGATAGGCAGTGGCCGCCACAGCGCCGCCGGGAGGCGGCGAAGTCGCCGCCATGGTGCGGGCTGCTGCCCAGGACGAGAGGCTCACGTGACGCCGCGCTCACATGACGCGGACCGCCGGAGGGTGGTGGGCGGGGCCCTGAGGCCGCTGGGCGGGGCCTACGAGGGGACCGTCCCGTCTCACCTTTCAGGGCCCTACATCCCCCAGCCTCAAGGCGGAGAATGGATCTCTGCTTCGTCCTGTGCGCCCCTATTCTCCAGACCCAGGAGGCACCTGCAGTGTCCGGCCGGTCGTAGGAGACCGAGAAGCTGCGAGAAGCGAGTCCCGCACCACGGATCCGCGCTGGTCCCCGTAACCTTGGAGCAGAGTCTCTGAGCTGAGCCCCCAGGGAATGGGCCGTGTCCAACCGAGCTGTAACTGAGGCCGCAAGCTCCCCAAGGGCGACCAGCTCCTCCGCCCGCCTCAGCCTGCTGTTCGCAGCCGCCGCGGCTTCCTCTACGGCCGGCCACAGGTTGCCACCTAGAGCTGGGATCGGAGGCGAGAGGCCAGGCCCCAGATCCAACTTCCTTTCTAACTACCTGACCTGGCCCTGCCCCAGCCTTGCTTTGCTGCCTTTCCTTGCTTAGGGTGAAGGTAGGGGCTGGTTTATGTCCCCTGAAAATATTGGTTGCCGTTTTAATCCCCGGTACCTGTAGCTAATTGTAGGTGCAGTCACATCAGATTAGGTGCGCTCCCTAATCCAGTTGGGAAAGGACTAACCTCGGGCACCCACTGTGTGCCCCGAATGTTACTGGCCCTGGGCGTGAGCCTGGGGAGATAGCACCGGGGATGGAGGTAGGCCCAGATGAGAGATTAGGGCGGCTTCGCTAAACTTCAGTCTGGCTGGGAAGGCCTTCCCCAGCTCTCCTTTGCCCTGGACTCCTGGCTCCAGAACTGTGTGAACATAAACGTCAACTGTCTTCAGCCACCGGTTCCCTTGTCCTGCAGCCCTGGGTGGATCAAGACCCAAACCCTTCATTGCTGGCTTATGTCCTCCTCCTCCTCCTGCCTCCCAGGAAGGGAGGTGGTCACAGATCCTCCTTGCAACCCACCCCCTAAACTGAAGTTCCTTTTTTCCTCCACCTCAAAGTTCCCTTGTGCCACACAGACACCTGCACCCTCATCCCAAGCAGCCACCTAGGGTGTGGTCGCTGGGCCTCATCTCACTCACCGCACCTTGTGAGGCTCTCAACTGTGAGCTTGTTAGTAGTTACTAGTATTTCACTGTAAGGAATGACACCCACTAGCTCCAGTCAGAGTGAAGTGCAACCACGCAGGGCCCAGCCCCAGGCAGCTGTGACAGAGCAGCAGTGGCCGTGTTCCTGGCTGGAATTCCTGTGCTTGCCATGGCCAAATCAAAGGCAGCCATATATTTCTGTACAAGAGCTAAGGACCCAAAGCCAGCTCCTCCAAGGAGGGGCCCAGTCAGCCTGTCTCCTCATATACAGGTGGGTGAGGGCCTCTACAGTAAAGGACAGCAGGGAGAGACGGTGCAGAGGCCCACACCTGTGTTTCAGCTTCCAGCATCTGTGGCTCCTTGTTGCCTTCCTGAGGAAAGGAAATGGGGTGCCTACTGGTTTTGCCACTGCCTCTGGACTTAGGAGTGGGTGCTGGTCATGGAGGAAGCTGGAGAAGTCACTTATTTTTAGAATCTCATTTTGAAAGTTGCACTTGGCACTGTGATTTCATAGCCCTTCCCCTTGCTTCCCTCAGTCCTGACTGCCTGTAGGTGCTCCAACATCTTCCTGGTGTCTCATGTTGAAGTGGCTGAGGTAGCTGAAGCACAAGAAACACTTGAGCCTGAAAATGTGTCCCTAAAATTGGGCTGTTAAATGCAGAAGACAGTCAAGTCAGGAGAGATTGCTACACCTACTAGATAGGGCTTTTGCTTCTGACAGCGCAATTCTGCGTTGGCAGCTGCTCATGTGAGCTCTGCCTACTTTGGGAGTGCGTTCAGCTCAATCTGACCTCACTGCTCCGTGTTCAATCCATCTTCTTCCCTCCCAAAGGTGTTGCCAAGTAACCGTCTGCAGCCTCAGCCCTCAGCACCAAGGTCCTGCTCCAGTGGGGGTCAATGATTAGCACACCTCCGCATGTGGAAGGAGTGACAGATAGATGTGGTCACTACCGGGGGGTCAGTGGCTTCACCACCTGAGATCTTTGCATACCTGTTGGCCCCTCGAGTTCTCTGTGGCTGGCCACGTGCATGCATGGGCTGCCTGGCACTAGCCTCCCCTGGAGGAGTGTGTCAGTGAGCTTTGCTACTGACAGGCTCCAGGACCTGCGGGTACTTGTGCTACACCTCCCCTAGGCCTCTCAGGTTCTGGCCTCAAATGTCTTTTATTTTTTATTTTTTTTATTCTAGGGATTGAACTCAGGACCTTGTGCTTGTAGGCAGGTGCTTATGCCACTGAGCTATCTCCCCAGCCCGTCTAAAGCATCTTTGAGATGCAGCTGTGCCAGCAGCTGGTGGACAGCCTTGAGAGCACTGGTTCAGATGAGCAGTCTCCATTCTCCTGCAGCTGCTCAAGATCCGTGCCTGGGGAGCCAGTGTGCCTGCAAAAGGTGCTTGCCAAGACCTGAGGGCCTACTGGAGCTGTGGGTGAGGAGAGGGCCTGGGCTGCAGGTGCATCTGCTGGTGCCAAACTGCCTCTGTGCCAGTCACATCTGAGTTTTCCTCCTCAGGGCTAAGAAGAGCAGTCTCAATCCCCAAAATATATTTTCTGTACAGTAAATTGCTAATCCTCAACTGAGATCCTGAGCAGGCTCGTGTGCGAGTCCAGTGCCCTGCTCCGAGTGATCCATGGTGGGAGAGAACTGCTTCAGAGTGGCAAAGCTGAGCTCAGGGACTGTGCCCGGCCAGCAGCACCCACCTCAGCACACTGTGCTCCAGCCATTCAGATTGTGCTTCCTGCAACAGTTGAGCTGTGAAGGTGGGACAGCGCTTGTGTCTGCTGCCCTGCATCATGGGAGAGAACAGCCCTCTGCTCATTCCAGCTGGGCAGGGCAGAGAGAGGCTGAAGGGCATGGCTGGGACCTCCACCTCCAAGGCAGGAGCTCTGTTTCAAAGGTGCTGCTTGGTTTTTGCTGGAGCTGACTTTTGTTTTGTGGATTTTTTCACTGCCTTGTGGCTTGCACCATTAGCACATCGAAGAGAGGGTTGGGCCTCCATAGGGACCAAAGATAGGAACAGGTGCTCAGACCCGGTGGGCATGGAGCCCTGTGTTATGGGTCACTCAGCATAGAAACAAGACCAGCTAGATAGAAATTTGAATAGAGCCCTTTATTTACTGAGCTCAGGTCCGTCAGCCATTTCTCACACAGAAGACTGATTGTGTGGCACCTGAACATAGGTGGCAAGGGGGGTATTTATAACAGAAATCACATGCAGTTTGGTAAGTGAATTTGTTATCTAGCACAGAACAACAGAAAAATACATTCATTTGACACAGCTACAGACCAACTAAGGGGTCTTTCACAGTTTAGTGATAAGTGCATATTTTACAAGATACATCTTAAGCTGACCACATTACAGGAGATGCTTAGGGAGGGAGTTTGTTTCAGCTTGCTGCCTTGACAAGAAACAGTTATTTATTGTTAAACAGCCTTGAGCTGAGCGGAAGAATACATTTCCGAGAGTAGATAACAGGAAGCACAAGAGTTTTTTAAAATAATTTTCCACATTTAAAGCACAAAATTCTGTTAACCCCTTACATCCTGCAGATGGAGCTTGTGAGAGGCTGGGTTTGTGGGCCCGAGGCCTTTGATTTAATATGTCAGGTGCCAAAAGACAACATTTGCTGAGAAAATATTAAACTAAAGTGTTTTCCTGGAAAGAAAGAAGAGCTGCCCATTTCCTCTCATGGACTTAGTTGGGAAGCTCCCAAGAGGACTCCTCCGTCGTGCCCACCTCTGCCACAGGGACACCTGTTACTCAGCTGCACTTCTGCCACGTAGAATCAGAGGAGCTGCAAGTCTCAACCAGACGCCCTGAGCACAGTGGACAAACCAAACCTGAAACAATGTGGTCATGACACAGCCAGCACCTGGGGGAAGGCATGGACCTGGGCCTTTCCTGCTGCTTGTAAAGCATGATGCTTTCCCCTATAGGTTAGTCAAGAGACTTCATGCCATTCCTGCCATAGACTCTGACTCTAAAGCATGTCTCCTTCTGCTAGTACTAGAAGCAGCATTTATGCACGTGGACTAGCTAACCATTTGAACTTTTAAGGAAAACAACGCCCAGGCGGTGGTCCATTAATATGTGTGCTGCATTTTCTTGATGTCCAGCTGGCTCTGGTTCCCACAAGGAAAGATCCTAACAAACTCAAAACCTACTTGCATTTATTTTATGCTCTCTCACCTTCCTTACCGCCTTTTTTGTGGAACCAAAAAGTCTCTTGAAAGTCCAACACCTAGACCAGGTGTGGTAGCACACACCTGGAATCCCAGCAGTCAGAAGGCTGAGGCAGGAGGAGGCCAGCCTGGGCTACAAAGTGGGCCCTTGGCTGGCCTGAACTGCATAGTGAGACCCTGTCTAAAAATGACAAAAAGTGGGGCTGAGGAGATAGCTCAGTAGAGTAAGTGCTTGCCTGGCAAGCGCAGGGTCCAGAGTTCAATCCTTGGTACTGCAAAAAAAAAGAAAAAAGGTTCAATACCTAAAAAATAATTTTGTTTTGTTTTTATGGTAGTAGACATTAAACTCAGGACTTTGTGCTTGCCAGGCAGGCACTTATACCACTGAACTATATCTCTGGCCCCCTAAAAAATAATTTTGATTGGCTAACAGGGAAAAACACACATCAATGATTTTGACAATTTTTTCTTTTAAACATAAGTTATGTGGACTAAAAGGCACTGGTGTTTGCTCTTAATTACTGAGCAGTTATTTTTTTTTTTTTTTTTTTGTCTTTTTTGAGACAGGGTCTCACTATGCAGTTCAGGCTGGCCTTAAGCTCACTTTGTAGCTCAGGCTGGTCTCGAACTCACAACAATCCTCCTGCCTCAGCCTCCCGAGTGCTGGGATTACAAGCATGCGCCACCACGCCCGGCTGAGCAGTTATTTTTAAACTAATTTGATACCAATGCAGATAATATTTAAATACAAATATAGGTGTTAAAGGCAATACACATTTATCCTAAGTTCAATCCCCGGTTCTGCCAAAAAATAAATAAATAAACAAATATAGGTGTTAAAGGCAATACACATTTATATCAACACATAAAATAAAGACACCACTTAGCAAATTTTTAAAAATTACACTACTAACAAGAGGAGGTGGGGACCAGGGAGATGAATAAGCGCTTCCCTGGCAAATGCAAGGGCCTGAGTTCAATCCCTGGTTCCACAGAAAAAAACAAAAAAGAGGAGATAGCTTGTTCAGTTAATCTGAGCTTGAATTTCCTGAAGCTATTTTCCCCGTCTTAACCAATTTAAAAAGCTCTTGCCTCAGGTTTTAAGACTTGTTTCTTTCCATTAGGCTAAATTTATACATAGTTGGCCAGAAGTTTACACATCATAAATATCAATTTTCAGCAAATAAGCTGTGACCAATTTTGAAACACAACTGGTTTAGAATGAACCAAGTACTATTGGCCAAAGTTAGGGGAAACTGCAATGCAATGAGATCCTGGCCGACATTAGCCAGGCAGCTGTGTGTCGGTAGCAGCAAAGGCTCTGGCTGGTATTTGCTGCTAATCCAGAAAGGGGCCCAGAAGAGTAGCTACGGATGTTATCTTAGTGGCTCCAAACAACCCTCATGAAGGCAGTTGTAGGAAATCAAGACAGTTAGGTATGGTGGTGCACACCTGGAATCCCAGCACTTGGGAGACTGACAGGAGGTTTGCTGAGTTCGAGACCAGCCTGAGCTCCACAGTGGGTTCAAAGCTATCCTGCACTGCATAGCAAGACCCTGTCTCAAAAGGAAAGGAAAAGGGCTGGCAAGATAGCTCAGCAGACTAAATGCTTGTTTAGGCAAGCATGGGATTAGGTTTTGATCCCTGGTGCCACATGCTATGCCAGTCCTACCCCCAGGCATGCTGAGCCAGCCACCAAGACCAGGCATGGTGTTGCATGCCTGTGATTCCAGAGCTGGGGAAGCTGAAAACAGGAGGATCACTATGAGTCTTTGTGTAGTGAGACACTGTACCAAATTAAAAAAAGCAAAAAAAAACAAACATACTCTCATGTATACAGGCCATGTTGTTGCATAATAAAATCACCTTTTTCTAAGTCTCAGGTCACAAAACTTCCCCAGGAAGCTGCAAATAACATAGGCACATTCATTCACTCTTCATTTATCCATAAAGCCTTTGAGACATGGTGAGAAAGCCACAGAGGCACAGGGAAAGCCACAAGCACAGATCCTAGACACAGTCAAGCCAAGACCTCAGAGCTGAAGCCAGCACGCTGGGAACAGGACACATGACACGAGTGGAAGCTGACAGGGATAGAGGGAGCAACATCCTCCTTACCTTCCTTCAACAGAGAGCATGCCAGCTTTCTCAGTCCTCAACAGGAGCCGTGTCCTCTAGGGCACAGAAAACTTTCCTTTCTCCATCCCTTCTCCCATGTAGCAGTGAACAAAGGCATACATGGGTTCTATCAGTTCAAACCTATGGTCCAGGTGAGCCTGGCCCTCAGCAGAGCCTGCTGAACCCTGGCCAGGTCCCATCAGGCACCGCAGTGGACCACTGGTAATTCATGCATGCTGTGCTTGATGGTGACAGCACTGATGTCTTTGGGGACCACATGACCATGGTACACCAGACAGCAAGCCATGCACTGGTGGAGGTGACGATCACACGTTCCACCCACTGGCAAGGACTGGCAGCTGCTTCTTGCCTATTAGCTGTGCTCCAGGCAGGGGAGCTCCCAGCAGGTGCTACCAACCTGGATGCCAGAGTGGCTAATGCAGACAGATGCACACAGGCATGCTGTGCAGAGGTTAGGCAACAGCAGCAGACACCAGGTAATGGTCCTCAGGAAGTGATCACCAGCACCTGCTCTCCTGAGCACACACCTCTAACTGCACACTGCCTTGAGGTATTCTCCTGTCCCCAGGCAAGGAGCTCTCTGGCTAGGCTGAGTGCTCTGTCCACTGTTGGAGATTTCCTGCCTTGCATTCTTATGGTACGGAAGACACAGCCCTGGCAGCACCCTCATTAGAGCCCGACTGCAACCTGTGTAGTTAGCCTGCACCTTAGATGGTACTGTACCCTGCTGCCAACCCTAGGACAAAGGCTAGGTCAGAAGGGAATGAGGAAAGAACCAAAGCAGGCCAAAAAAAAAAAAAAAAAAAAAAAAAAAGACCATTCCAAGCCAGCGAGACCAATGCCTGGAAACTGTCCTACTTCTGAATCTCTTCACACCTGTCACTGCATTTCCCAGCGGGAAGCCAGGAGAGCCTGTCAACTCCTGGCCTTTTTCCTTCTACCAGCCTGTTATAGGGAACGGATGTCGTGAACAGGAAGGTGTGGGGTCTCTGGATGCAGAAATTTCCCCATTGGGGCGGCAGTGCTCCTGGAGTCCTGACCAGTTCCTTCTAAGTCCCAGCCAAGAGGGAAGGCACTCAGGAGCTGGGACCTGGCTCCTGCCTGGCTCACAAAAACCCTCAGCAGCCACACAGGCTTACATGCTCAGGTTCACTTGCTCATCACTAACCAAATCAAAGGAGGGCATTTGTCTTGGTAGGAATGAAAAAGGATTAAAATTTGCTCCGAGGAGGTGCAGGGGTCCTTTCCCTCAGATCAGCATCTCCTTGTTTGTGGGTAGGCAAGGCTGTTTTATAAAGAGCAGAGGAAGGGAGCACAGAGTGTGGGCCCCCCGTCAGCATGGTACACCTGCCACTTCATTTGTGCTGAGGGAGAGGTGGTTACATGCTCAGTAGGAGAAGGTTCATGGTTGTTCATGGCTAAATTCTCAAGCCCTGCTTTGTACTGCCAGTCACAGAAATGAACGCCATGTGAGATGCTCCTGGTGGAATGCTGTGGTGCAGCCAGAGAATATCTGGAAAACAGGCAGTGACTGAGGAACTGCACACGCGGTGCCCAAGTGGCCTTGGCCAGTGATGGCAAACCCATTTAGAGCTGGCAGTGGCGACAGATTGCCTGCTGTAGCACGTGTCCCCTAGGCTGACCCCACTGACCTAGCCCTTTGCTCCTAGGTGTACTTGTGACGTGACGTGTATGTCCATGCTTCCTTGTGTGCACTTCTAGCAACCTTGTCTGTAACATGCCCGTTGTAGGGACACCTCAAAGATCCCAACTGAGGCGCAGACACAACACAGCCATCCAGCAGACTTACACAGACACTGAAAGGGCCAGAAGGTGACATGGAGCCCCCTCGCCTTGTTCACTGCTCCAGATGCCTGGTGCTTACTTAGTACATTTCAGAGGCGGTGATGGACAAGGCCTACACCACCTGACTGGCCTGGGACTCATGGTGATCCTCCTGCCTCAGCCTCCACAGTGCTGGGAGCACAGGTGTGTGCTACAGTGCCACCATGCCCAACTTTCATTAAGTACCAGAGAGCCAGGGTACAAGAAATAAAAACGAGGCAAAGGGAAGACAATTTTAAAATTCTTCACTGCAGCTTCTAGACATAAAAGTTCTTCAAGCCATTTTCCTTTCAGGAAACTCATTAAAAAACCAAACATGGTGCTGGGAAGATGGCTCAGTGGAATAAGCACTTCCCTGGCAAGCACAAGGGCTTGAGTTCAATCCCAATTTCGCCAAAAAAAAAAAACCCCAAAAAACTAAAGGTCTGAAGACACAATGCACCTACAGACCCAGCCCAGGGCCAGCCCTTTCAACTGGCCACTGTGCTTCTTTCTCTGCCCTTGAGGAGGTAGCAATGCTGGTAGGCAAAGGACTCCTGTCTTAACCGCACAAATGCCTTGCATCCCTACCTTAGCCTGGCACACATCCTGTCACCCATCTCAGAGACACCCCAAGGCCCCTACCCAGCTCTGGCCAGAATGTGTCACTCTTCTCTAAACATCTGCTCTTCTCTCTAGTGCATCCTAAAATCACTAATAAATCTTCCTTGTGCCTCTTACTAACCTGTCCAGAAAATTCCTTTCCTGCGATGGGAGTTGGCAGACCGGCAAACTTATTTTGCACAAAGGTTGGACAGACTTCGCACTTCAGCCCAGTGACACATGGAATGAATAAGGGGATGAACAAATGTAAAGCCCTTTATTATTTAACAAAGATTTTATTTGAAAAAATGGCCATATTTACAGTAGTAGAAAATTCTCACAATAATATTTCATACAAAAATATGGAGCTGGGGGCACAGCTCAGAGATGAGCGCTTGTCTGCTATGTACGCAGCCCTGAGCTGGAGCCCTGCACTGAAAAAAAACCACACAAAGCAAGAGTACAAAAATGGTCATATTAACAAGCACGCCACGAGTCCAGCCGTCACTTGCTCCCATGCTCTGGAGTCCTCACTTGTTAGCACCGTGAGAATCAAAGGAGATTACATAAGAAAACATGGACTGACCAACATCCACTACAGACCTTAGCTCCAGGCCTTGAATTTTATCAGAGAAAAAGATTTCCCTGCAGGTGCAGCTGATCTGAAACCTGGACATGAGATGGCAGCCATTAGCAGCACACTGCTAGCTGCCGGGGCATGGGACATACCACACAGAGTTTGCTGTTCAGGGCCATAACTTCACTTTCCTGCGTCAGCAAGAGGAGGTCTTACTTCTAAGTGAGATGGAGAAAAGAGCATCTCCAAACAAGGTGATACCTACAGAGTTGACCAGGATCCTTATGATTCAGGATTTTTCTTTTCTTTCAAAACTACATTTTCAGCACGCAACTTTTCCATCTCCTATAATTGACAAAGAGGAAAAACTTTTAAGGTTCAATTTTGTACAGGAGATACTCTTCCTGACTTTCAGTAAGCATCTATTTTTGGCTGGCTCCGCCCACCCTGAGGGTGGGGCTGGTGCGGCATGTGGTGCCAGGCATTGAATTGTGGTTCCCTGCAGTATATATGTTATGTATGCATATATATATTTGGGTGTTTTTTGTTGTTTTTTTGGCAGAAACGGGGATTGAACTCAGACCCTTGCGCTTGCCAGGGAAGCGCTTATCCACTAAGCCATCTTCCTGGCCCCATTAAGCATATATTTTAAGTTAGGCTTACAATGTTCAATTTGTAAACTGCCTAACAGTAAACAAAAATCCAGCATCTAGGACAGTTTATTTGAATTTTTTTCTTTGGCAGAATTGGGGATTGAACTCAGGCCCCAAGCACTTACTCTACTGAGCCATCTCCCTGGCCCCTTAGGACAATTTATTTGAATTAATTATGTTATAGTAGTATGGATCAAAATTTTCTTGAATTCAGGACAGTCCTTGGAGCCACTCAATCATTAAAATTTTAATATATCTTGAATAAATGGTCACTTTTAAACAGAGTACATTCATTCAGAGCAAAGTCCAGAGCGTACCTTCTTCAGGCGGATCACATAGTGGATCTTTTGCTGCAAGTTCTGATGCCCCGCCAGCTTGCCATTTTCCTCTGTGAGGAACTCCACCTGCCCCTTCAACATCTCCATCTCCTGCAGACAAATCAACCAAACATGCAAGTGAGACACAGGACTTTTTGTCCTTTGAAATTCACAGATCTCCTGTCCCCAAGAGCACAGGGCACAGGAGATGGAGCCCAGACCCTACCTCCTGCAGCCACTAGATCAGAGGGACTCAGACCAAACATACTATCCCAGAGTGCATTTCCACAGATTCATCTTTTTTATTCAAGGACTTCGAGTACCACAAAAAGTCTAGCACACTGACACACCTGGAAGTTTCTCTCCCTTTCTTCATACATCTCTTCCAGTTTTGATCTCAGTTGCTCCTTTTCCTGGAATGCTTTAGCCTCCAATATCTGCGTGCGTGCAACTTCCTCAGCCATTCTGTGGCAGTCCTCCTCTCTGCTATGAAGAGCACTCTGGACTTCTCTCAGACTGGAGGAGGAAGAATCATTTTCTGGTATTAAAAGGAATTCAATCCCAAAATAGCACTCAAAGCCCAACTCTCCTCCCCAGCTGGGTTAGTCCCTGATAGGTTGTGGTTGTTACGCATTACTGAACTATTATGGTGGTCATCTAATGTAGCTGAAGCCCTTATAACTGCTCACCTTCCCCAAGACCACCTCCCCCCTTCTCCAACTTAACCCAGGGTGTAATTTCCTTTCACCTTTCCCACTGCCTCAGAGAAGACCCCAATCAGCTCCTCAGGTATAACTAAACATCCCCTTCAAACTCCGCCCCTGACAACAGGCCATAAAAGCCTCACCTTTGTTCCAGAAAATCCCTTAACTTTACCAGATTCTCTAGGTGTCCTTAAAAATAATAAAGCTGCTTTCCCTTTTCCCTTCTGCGAATTCTCTGCTGTGATGCAGTCAAAAACCTATCAGTCCCCAGCACCGCAAAAGAGGAGAAGGGAGGGTGTTTGTCAGGAGGGAGGAGTGGCCAACAAGCACTGGGGTGGGGAGAGAACCCACTTCCCAGGGAGACAGTGACAATGGTTGGCGCAAGTGGAGCATGGTTGTCCACTCCCTGGCAGACACTGGCTGTCTCTGAAGGCATCTCCTGGGGCTTACTATAGCCAAAGACACAACAATTGATTCTTAGAACTTCCAGGCAAAGAAAGCCCTTGGAACTGACCTTCCTGAAAATGTAACCTTCTTGTGGACACAGGGTTTGTAGTCAGAGCAGAAATACCTGGCCTTAGAACAATTTAAACTTATAGTAAAAACTTTTATACATAAGGCCAACTTCAAAAATATACAAGATAAGGGTCAGGGATCAAGCACCTGCCTGGCAAGCACAAGGTCCTGAATTCAATTCCCAGTACCAAAAAAAAAAAAAAAAAAAAAAAAAAAAAAAAAAAAAAAAAAAAAAAAAAAAAAAAAAAA